>VZTX01003179.1:57959-96803 GCA_013400915.1 Pardalotus punctatus | reverse complement strand
AAAGGAAAGGAAAGGGAAAAAAATTTCTTTCTCTTCCTTATCTACATTTAGCAATACTGTACTCCAGGTATTTGACAATAAGAGATCCCACTGCACACTGTGGCCTCCTCAGTAGAAAGTACTAGCCAGATGACACAGATAAGGACAGATTAAAGGAGTAAAAGAGAGCACCTTTAGCACACAGTTTTTTGAAAAACTTGCCTGAATCTGAAAAGAAACTCTCTACAGCAAGAATGCTTTTAGAATACACAAAGGAGGAAAGAAAATACTTGATCATGAACTAATGCATTCTTGATTCAAATGTGATCCTAATGAAATCATTGCTTTGGTACTGGAAGAAAAGTTTTCTTTAGTGCATATAATATGGTGTTATCTGATGCTAAAATTCAATTACTATCCTTAAAGAAAAAAAGAAGTAGGTACAATTTATCCTATACTTTCCCTTGTGGATAACAAGCAGAACAGTTTCCAACTGAAATTTGTCTCTACATATCTGTTTTTACACAAAAATGCTTCTCCTTTTCCCACATATTTTCCTTATAGTTTTCATCTTGTATAATCATAGTGTTATCATGATTCCTGTAACTTAGCTAGGCCAAGGAGCTTAAACCATTTGTGCAAGGGCATGAACTTTGCTTAACAGAACAACAGTTTAGTGACCTTTGGCCCATTGGTGCTCAGAACCTTATTGAACATTTCAAAGCCTTCACTTGTGAGAGCAACCAAGCCCTGGAACAGGTTTGCCCAGAGAGGCTGTGGGGTGTCTCTCTCTGGGGAAATCCAAGAACCCTCTGGACACAATCCTGTACCATGTGCTCTGGAGTGGCCCTGCTTGAGCAGGGAGGCTGGACCAGATGACACCGTGTGACCCTTTCCACCCTGACCCATTCTGTGAGTCTCTGATGCTGTGAAGGGTGTGGGTGTAGATGTGGGTGTAGATTCCGTGTGATCTACCTATGGAAAGATATCTTTTATCACTCCAAACCCTTTCACTCCTGTGAAAACAAAAAAAGAGGTAACAGTAATGGCTATTTGGCATTTTGAGGGTAGATCCTGCACAAGTGAAGTGCTAGCTCTGGTAGCCTGACTGCAAGGCACCAGCACAATGAGCAGTGCTGTGTTTGTGAAGTGACAGCTCCTGCTACTCCCATTTCCCTTTCCAGTCTGGAGGTTCCCCTGGTGCTCTGCTCCCATCTTCTCTCTGGCCATGGCTCAGTCAGGGACAACCCCTTCAATTCTTTGAACAGTAAAATTCAACTGTGATTCAGTTTAGTTTTTTTTTAATTAATCTCTGAGTCAAGCTTAACCAAGAAAACTGAAGACTTAACAAAATAAAAATTTAGGCCAGCCAGTAAGTCAAGTGTAATGGCAAACAGTCCACTTCTCACATGGCAGGAATAATGTGGCACTGCCAACTGATCTAGCAGATTCAGGATAAGTAAGGCTGCCTCACAGAGGATCAGCAGGTGTTGTTTTACAAAGACTTCATCTCTACTTGCAGCCTGCTCTTTGGAGTTAGGCTAGAAAATAATTCAAATAACAAAAAAAAAAAAGGGGGGGGGAAGAGTAAAATGAATGTTTTGTTATTGTTCTGTTCTGCTAAGGAGACCAGAAATAAAAATAGAATTTGGGGCAGAGAGAGCAGCACATTATGGTAGCGAGTACCCTCATTTCTTTCTGAAAGATAATACTATCTACCAAGATCTAGCCCATAAAGGGTTTCATATGCTGCTGTTCCACTTCCTCACATTTGTGCTGAAAGAATCAAAAATTGTTTTCTAGAGGCTCAAAGCCAGAAATCATTCTCTGTATCTAGGTTACCTCAAGAATGAAAAAGGTTAGTAAGGCCAACAAGACAGTAAAGAAAGAGTGGTATAAAGGGGAAACCTGAAAAGGGGTGTGGGTAAAGGCAGAATTCACAATGCAAATTAGACACAACCTACCAAAGAGTCTCAGCAGGGGCAGGAAAATTTGGTTTAATATAATGAGCTGCATTCATAGCAATTCCCACAGGGAGACGTCAGGAAATAAAACAAACAAAACTTTATTCCCGTGAGCCATTTTAAATGTTACCACACCAAAACCAAGCCCCCATGAAAATTTTCAGACAGATTTCAGATACTACTTCCAAGAAAGCAAAGCTACCTATCAGAAAGGACTTGTATCAAGATTAGCAAAGCACTCTGTGAATCAGTTATTCTGTGCCCAGACTCTCTCAGGACTCTGCATGAGAAAACAGCAACCACAAGCTTGTGCTGAGCTCTGCTGCCTGTGCCAGGCTGTGACTCAGGTGCACAAGGCTGGAGCGTTCTGCAGCACACAGCGACTGCAGGGGTAACACTGAGCACCAGCCCTTCAGAGCTCACAGGGTGACATCCTGAGCATAAACACAGGGCTAGTACTAAGTAGTAACAGGGAGACACTTAATTTAGAATCTTATTACCCAGGTTTGGTAGCATAGACTTTGGTGAGGATCCGTCCTATCTGCCTGATCTCTTTTCCCTTGTGGGAAAACGATGGCTGTTTTCTACCAGTGTACAAGTAATGCAGTATCTGTGACTGGGGAAATTAAGACCTTGTTCATTCTGTGCTTGTGGAGTGTTTGAACTGCTCAAAATTCCTGTCTTTTAAGTGAAAATATAAAGCAGCCAGAGGTATCTAGGAGTACAACCATCAGTAGTCCTAATACATACAAGAGAATCCTCAGGTGTTTGGAAACTGTTTGGATTGGATGTTGTCTTAGATCAAAGGGACTGATGCTAGTAAAACCCTTTTTCAAATAAAAAGTCACTCAACTGCTCAATAAAATTGATCTCTATTGCCTCATTCCTGAAGTTGGACTGGAGCTTCACTGGAACAGACTGTGAAGTTGGGATAAGAGCTATTTAATTTCATACATTCCTCAAAATATCTGCATAAAATCACTGAAGGCTATGGCTTCTCCATGTTTAAATAAAAGAATGGTGTATAATCTTCTCTACCCATCAGATGCATCCATCAGCCATTGCCACAATCATCTCAAAGTCAGTTACATTCTTTGTTTTTTCCATTCTTTGTACTGTCTTTAAAAGTATAAATCACAAAATATGCTTGTTAACAATAAATGGACTAGAATCAGAAAAAGTCAAAAACATTTCAATAAATATTCCAGTGGCCATCTTGATACTAAACATAGTAGGACATGATAGACTAATTTCATTACTTCCACTTATCACATTTTCAGCTTCATCTACATATACAGAGGCCCCACCTGTATATTTTCTTTGAAGATGTAGGGTATGGAAAAAGCATAAGTTTTTTTGACTGGTACTCTGTCCACAGTTAAGCCATTTGTTTTCAACTGAACATGATGTAATTTATATTTATTTTGTTTCCCCTTTCTCAGTCTCCTGGGAAAGGGGAAAAGCTAGTTGAAAATTTGCATCTGACCACTCTGACAGCTGCTCTCAGGCAGGCTTTTCAATCTAGCACGATCCATAATTTTTTCCGGTTAGTGAATAAATATAGCCTTACTTTTCAAATTCCTTAAAGCATTACCACTCTTTATTTTAAAAGAATTTAAACTGCATAGAAAGGGACCTGGGATCCTGGTCAATGCCAAGCTGGACATGAGCCAGCAGTGCCCTGGCAGCCAGGAGGGCCACCCGTGTCCTGGGGGCATCAGGCACAGCATCACCAGCCGGGCAAGGGAGGGGATTGTCCTGCTCTGCTCTGACCTGGGGCAGCCTCACCTCGAGTGCTGGGGGCAGCTTTGGGTGCCACAACACAAAAAAGACATTGAGCTGTTTGAGAGTGTCCAAAAGAGTCCAAGAGGATGGTGCAGGGCCCTGCGGGGAAGCCGTGTGAGGAGTGGCTGAGGTCACTTGGTCTGTTCAGCCTGGAGAAGAGGAGACTGGGGGGAGACCTCACTGCAGTTACAACCTCCTACAAGTGAGGGGATCAGGAGGGGCAGGCACTGATGTTTTCTCTCCTGTGACCAGGGACAGCACCTGAGGGAACATAATGAATCTGAAACCTCAGGGGAGGTTTAGGCTGGATATTCTTCACCCAAAGGGTGGTTGGGCATCGGAACAGGCTCCCCAGGGAAGCGGTCAGAGCACCAGCCTGACAGAGCTCACATAAGCATTTGGACAGAGTTCTCAGGCACATGGTGTGAGTTTTGGGATGTCTTGTGTAGAACCAGGAGTTGGATTCAATTATCCTCGAGAGTTGCCTCTAACTCAGGATATTCTGTTATTTTTTTCCATGGTGTGTGATAAGAAATAAATTAAAACCTCATAACAAACTGCTAACAGTGTTATAAAATGCATAAATTCAGTATAAATTCTGAGGTTTGTCAAGCATTTCATTTTCTTTCCTATATAACATGATCTAGAGAGTAAAACATTTTATCCCATTGAAATATTTTTCTTTTTTTTTATGGTCCTGTGTACACTTGTGGATTTCTTTAAAGATAATTCACTGAGTACTTAATGCTTAGCTGAGAGATAGATTTGCAGGATTAGAATCTCAAAATCCAAAACTTGAGGTTATATTCATATAGTTCTGAACAAAACTGAATTAAAAATAAAGAAAAAACAAAGGAAAAGTAAGGGAAATTTATCTTTTTTTTAAAAAAAAATAACAAAGTTGTTTGCTCTTTGTTTGTTTTTTAAGTAGATCTGTTTCAATCTGGCCTTGTCTCCATGTTGGAAGCTCAAAGATCGACTTGCTTTATTTGTTTCTGTGTCTTTTTATAGTCTTTCACCTTCAATTCACCTCTGTACTGCAGCACAGTACCATAAAACCTCCTCTCACTCTTCCTCTGGTCCTTCCCCAGCATCCTCACTTCTCTTCACTGGACTTCAGCAGCGTTTCTCTCTCCAGTCCAGACCAGGATCTACCAGAACTGCAGAACTCATTTCAGCATAAGAAAATGCAGAAAGCAGGCAGGAAACCTCACTATAAGATTAATGAAAGTGCAGGTTCCCCAAAAGTTTGTAATTTGGGGATTTCAACTGGATGTAGCCTCCCAGATTTCTGGTGCATGTCTATCACTGTCTTTCAAGTGGAAGTGTTGATGTTTGCTGCAGGATGAATGGCTCTGTGTGCATCACTTAAACAGGGAAGACCCAAAGACTATCAAGCATCACAGCATTGCCACAATTCAAATAACATAAAAAACTACGGCAAGTCTCTACAGAAGTGATTTTCTGCTTAAGGAGACAGCTCCATTTTTGAGCTGCAAAATGTTTGAATCAGATGTCTGCCTTTCAAATCTGCTACTTCTGGCAAGACTTTTGAAAGTGACCTCCGGGAGTAGCTCTGGACAAGTAGAGGAATTGTCTATAAAAGTTTACAAGAAGTCATTCTTTAAACATATCCCATGCCGTACTTGATCATTTTATATGTTTTCAATAATGTATGACTCTCTCTCTATGGGCTTCACCTCATGATGCCAGAAATTTGTCAGGTATTCATGGATCTTTTTTCACTTGAATTTTCTTGTAAACTGGGACTGGAGAATCTCAGGCATTTTGGACAGCAGAACACAAACTCATTGCAGGCCTGCTCCTTTTCATATCACTGGCAGAGGATATAAACAAAACAAAAGCAGGTTTGCTCATTTTTGCATCATTTACATAATACAATTTAGAAGGAGATAACAATAACTGGGAATTCCCTTCTGTAAGCAATAAGTCAGTCACAGGTGACGTCAGTTACCAGTGATCAACAGGAGCAAAACTAGGGTAGAACTGAGTCACTGTATTCCCTAAACTGTGCATCTCAAATGAACATATGATCATTTCATTTCTTAGGTTGTCTAATTTCCAAAAAGAGCAAGTCCCAACACCAAGCTGGGACAGGCCTCAGCTGAGGGACCATCTCATTGGTCAGGAAGAGCCTTAACAAACCTCTGAGATGAGTTGAGTGATTTGAAGTCAGTGAATAAAGAGGAGTGACATTTATCTACACAAATGTCAAAGTCAAAACTTTCAAAACACACACAAAGATAATTTCTTCACTGTTCACATCCCAGATTTCAGAGCCATGTGATGAAGCACCTGCTATGAAATAAAATCCTGCCCTGGACAGGCTCCAGGCTCTAAAACAGGTGCTAATGACAGTAACTGAGTCACAGTGGAAATCTGATGTCCTGCAGGGTAGTCATAAAACAGAAAACGAGAAAAAAATACACTAAGGAACTGTATAATTGATCAGAAATTTATCAACTTTAGCCAAAAAACTAGGTTCAAAAAGCAGCACTTAGGTCACTGACACCATACACAAACCCTGTTCTGTTAGAAATTAGAGATTAAAGTCAGGTGATTGATTAAGGATTTTATTCTTCCTTTTTCCAGTATCACAAACACTGTATCATGACATTCTCTTATATCTTCCCAATCTGCCTATGGTTTACAATCTTTGCTTATTCATATCTCCCAGGGAAATAGCTGAAAACTGGGGAGGGAGTATAGAATCTGGGAGTGTAAAATCTGCCAATCAGTGCCAGGAATGTAACAGATGAACTCACATAGACAAATTAGGTTTTTTGTAAAAGGATAAATGCAGAAAGACATTGTTGGAGGGGTTTGGGGGTTTGGTTTTTTTTTGGTGGGTTTGGGGTTTTGGTTTTTGGTTTGGTTTTTTTTTTTGGTTTTGTTTTTTTTTTTGTGGGTATTTGGGGGTTTTTTGGGTATTTTGGGTTTTTGGTTTTGGGTTTTGTTTTGGGGGCGGTGTTTTGGTTTTGGTTTTTTTTGTGTTTTTGGTTTTTTTGTTGGGTTGATTTGGGTTGATTTTATTTGGGTTGGTTTGGTTTGGTTTGTTTTTTTGTCCATGATCCTTCAATGGTGAAAAGCAGAATGCTAAATCAGTACAGAAATTCACCCAGGTACCCAGGTCTTCACCTTGCACCATTGAAATTACCAGAAGCTTTGTCACTGACTCCAGTGATACGATGGTACACTGTAATATCTGGAGCTTCATAGATGCACGAAAGAAATGTCACAGGGGACTATCAGAAAACCACTGCAATAAGTCAGCATATCCCTCAAGTAAAATACACTACTCAAATATCAGATGCGTTTCAAAGCGCCTGTATCAAAACCTGGTTTGGGAACAGTCGCCTTGAATTGGTCATTTCTCCCCCAGCAGCCACATTTATAACTCCGCATCATCCATAAGTCTGAGACTGATAAATATGCTGAAAAGGTCATGTCATGCAGCAGTTGCTGAAGGGATACTACAAAAGGCCACAAGTAATAAGTCATGCAGGAAAAATTTACTCACCAGTCTTAACACTCTTAAAGTCCTTTGCAGAATGGCAAAATTGCTTGCAGGAACAGTGGATGCTCCTGTCTAGCTAACACTTTCAGTACCTTCCTTTTCAAAGTGGTTTTCTGTGACATACTATTTGGTTTCTTTTCATTGGTGACTTGGGGCTTTTACAGCTATAGAAGAAAAGAGGATGAGAATTTTGCACAGGTCCATTTTAGCATGACAATTACCTGGCTTTTCCAAATATCAGATATGCATAATGTATCAGTGACACAATTTCCAGCGACTCTCACAATAGTCTCAGAATATAGAATATCACAAATAGCATGACTTCTGCTTTG
The DNA here is from genome assembly GCA_013400915.1 of Pardalotus punctatus. NCBI lineage: Eukaryota > Metazoa > Chordata > Aves > Passeriformes > Pardalotidae > Pardalotus > Pardalotus punctatus. The sequence continues at coordinate 89,205 of VZTX01003179.1, read as the reverse complement.
TCAACAGTTTTAATTTACCTATTTACTGTTTCATTACAACTCCATCACAAAATGTGATGTCACAAATATAAGCAAAATTGTTTTTCTTCTCTGTTATTTCCCCTCACCTACTACAAAATAAAACCAAACAGAAATATATCTGTGTGCTGTAAGGGTTAATTCCAGAAATCAGTGCAATAAATGCTCTCAAAGCATTTTTTGTCTCTTGCAACAAGGCATGGATACTGGAAACTCATCTTGGATATAGACCATCTTTTTGCCATAGAAAGCATATTTAGAAACAGAGTGTACAGAACATCAGCTTACTTCACAAGATAAAATTATGTGAATATTTGCTTTGGCAGAACACACATGGAACTGACTGCTGTTTTGCAGGACATTTTTAAAGATAAAATAAGGTTTGGCTCATCAAAGAAAGTAAACTAAACTACAGCAGTAAGCAACCTAGGAAATTAAGTTTGTTTATTATTATTTTTGTTGTTGTTTTCCCACTCGGGCACAGATCATTTAAAATTACATCCAGTAGTCGAGCTAAAAGAAACCCTCTGATAAAGAGCAGCTTTACCAGAAATACATTCTGCTGCTATAAACTTTCAAATGCAAATGGAACGAGACAGGAGTATCTGGCTACAATAGTGCCCCCAGGTGACACCCTTGTTTCAGTCAGCTTTTCCTGTGCATCAATGTTGCAACAGCATGGAAAAGGACAGTCTGGAGCTGTCTGGGACTAGTGTTTAGGAGTAGGACTAGAGCTTTGAGCTACAGTTCATCCCCTGGAAAGTCTGTGATGCAAATACAAATACATGTCCCACTTCAGCACCAGAAAAGAGCAGACTGTAGGGGATGTGTGGACTGGCCCAGATTTGTCTCTTTCCCAGTCCAGTGGCTTTGAAGGGAAAATAAATCAGCTTCTGTCCAAAGTACAGCTGATGGGTGCTGCACTGAAGCCTCATCCTGCTAGTATATCAGGACATCCTCAATTAGACTAAGGGCAAGGAGGATGGTTTGGAGGAGACTTTTTTGGGTTTTTCTCCAGACAGGAGAGTGGAGGAAACAAGGGATAAATTTAGTAGAGAAGAGGACACTTCAAAGAAAGATGTACTGAAAGCAAGTCTCGTGAATTTGCTACAGTGTTACACAGGTGCTGTTCTATACATCCTCAACAGATGTTTCACATAAAAGCATTTATTCTGCTACCAATATTCACCAAGTTGAAAAATACTTTTAAAAAAGTATGCTGACTACAAAATACAGTGTGGAGTGATAACTTATGCTGTGCACTCAGCTAGTCATTCAAGAACTGAAACATTCCTTAGGTCACCTCCAAGACCTCCTTATTGAAAGATGCTTGATTGAGAGCTAGAGCTCTCCAAGTGTGCGCTGCTGTTGTGTACATTTCAGTGGACTTACAATCCTATACAAGGTAGGACATGTGTGTCGCTGGTGTGCAAGTACACCAGAAAGAGATCTTACTCCAACACATAAAAAATTTAAACACATCTTCAAGTCTGGGTACAGGGACAGGCCATGAAGCTGCAAATGCTCAGGGCCTTACAGGACAATAGTCCTTTACCCTATAAGAAGTGTGATATCCTTCAGACCAGTGGAGAAGTACGGATTGCATTCTAGACAGCGGGATTTGAGTTTGTTTGGTTTGGTGTTTGGTTTTTGGTTGGTTGTTCTTTGGTTGGGGTTTGGGGGGTTTTTTTTGTTTGGATTTTTGTGAGGGTTTTGTGGTTTTGGTTTCGTTTTTTTGGTGGGGGGATTGCTTATTTTGGGAGTTTTGCTTTCTTTGGTTGGTTGGTTGAATTTGGTCCGTTTGAGCTTAATTGGGAATAAAAGTGTATTTTTCACTTGTAAAACCTGTCATTTTAGAAATTGTACAGTTGAAGGATTGGCTGCTCCGAACATTTAGTCAAAACTAGGAATCCCCAGCTAGCTGTTGGATCTTAGTAAGAGTGAAAAATGTTGTAAACACCTATGATTCCAGCTGTCTGTGTAATTTCTTTCCATAAACAGAAGTCAGGCCCAGTGTAGCTTGTTGTTTTCTAACCACTTAACCAAGTGTCTGAAAGACCCATCTCCTCTATAAGATTAACTGGCCGGTCAACAATGCCCTCTAATATAAAGCTTCTGCTCAGTAAGGGATAAAATAACCAGGGGCTCCCTGGGGAGTTGTGTTTTAATTGCTCCTTTCTCATGTTACCTTGCAAATTTAATGGACATTTTGGGCCTATTTATTTATATATAGACTAACAATCTAGTCATGTGGAAGCTGTGTTGACCCCCCTTAAACTCAACTGGCAACATTAAAACCATTGCCGTTTGGAACATTATATTTTGACTACTCACAGCACTCCGAGTGCAACAAATTTGGACATTAGCCTCTGGAAAGAACCAAAGAAATTAAAACAGGCTCTCCATCCTTCAAAGCCCAGAATTTATCGAGCAATTTTCAAGCCAGTCAGAAAAGACACAGCCATGAAATGGCAAAGAAGTACTTTTTTCCAAGCTTTGAATTAATTCTGAATGCCACTGTGCAAGAACACTCAGAATTAATGCAAAGGCTGGGAGGGCTGCTTGAGGTGATTGGACAAAAACACACATCCATTAGGACTTTTCTGTTTAGCATAGCATTAATGAAATACAGTATTTTCCCATGCAGAGAGGCAGGATCTGCTCTATTTACAGGCTGTTTTTCTTTCTTTCTGCTGGTTTTTCTCAAAGTGCAAAGGAGTACTTCAGCTGCCACCTCCTGGCTAATCAGCCCTACTGCACTGCACCAGGCTGGTTTCCCATCTGCTTTCCTCAATCCTATAAACACAGACGAAACAGGCTCCCCTTCAAGTGCACTCTTACCATAATCCAAACAGCTACTTTACTAACTGTATTTTTTACCAGCAGTAAAGAGTGAAAAACAGTTTTCAGCCTCGATCTCTGAAGAGATTGAGGAATGCAAAGGAAAACACTAGGAATTTGGATGCAACAGAGAAGGAAAGCGACAGGTCCAGTGGAGGATGGGACAGGTAGTGGAGACCCCCAATAAGATGCCAGTGCTGAAGGGGGATCTCTGTTCTGCCCAGATCTGCCATGTCCTGTCAAGTCTAGACTTCTTGGGGGAGGTCAAGGCCATAAAAGGAGAAATCATTGATAATTTTACCAACATGATGGGATAAAATCAGTCATTAAATAACACAGACCAGATACAGGTTTGTGGTGAGGCAGGGAAAGATATTTACACACCTATTTTTTCATTTGATTTCTATCATGACCTCAGCTTCCAGGTAAGTTAACATACCAGGGTCATTCTTAGTCTGAAGAGACATGGTAAGAATGAAGTGAATGTCTTTGGGTGGCCAGTGCATTACAGCAGAGAAGCTGGAGCCTTTGAAATTCTGCATCTTTTTTACATGGGACTATGACCCTAAAGTAGATGGAAATAAAAAGGATTTGAAGCCTCTTTGAACAGAAATTTGTAAGGTTGCTTCATCTACCTATCTATCTACTGAAACACCCAAAGTGAACTACAGAGAAAATTTTTATGATAAATACAGGTATTTCCCCTTGGTAACTGAGATTAAAATTAAGAATCGTAGGATTCTACTCATAAAACTGGAATAAACAGAACAAAAAAACCTGTCATAGGCCTCCCAAGATATTATGTTTCAAGGTGCCCTTGTACTACAAAAGTCAACAGAAACTGAGAACATGATAACAAATCTCCCTACCTATCAGCCCCACTTGACTCTGTTGGATGAGACACAGGTTATAATTGAACATTTGACCTAAAGAAAGCACCATACTTAGTTAAAAACAGGCCCACAGAGAGTGGAAAGTCACAGGTACCACTCCATGCACAACTACAGCCATCAGTAGTATCTAATATCTCCTCAACGCAAGTCTTCAGCAGCTTGGGGTATACCGGCACCATGAAAGAAATACATCACACTCTCAGAAAATGCAAATACCTCAGGCAAGGCCATGGCTGCATGCTCTGTTCAAAACCTCTGTCCATGGATTTTTCATGGAGAAGGCCAGAGAAGCAGAGCAGTAGACTCAGTCCCTGGGTTTATAAAGAAGCAGCACTATTTCATTGAACCATATCACATAGACTTGCAGCCAAGCTGGACAACACTTAAATGAAAACAGCACACTACAAAAAAATTGTTTGTAGGTTGGAAGTTTCCCTTTTAAACTCATAATCTCTCTTCAAATTTTGTTGTGAAATTTTTCTTTTTTCTTTTCTGAGTTACCATGTTACCATCCAGTGCTCTGCATTGGCTTTTGTGTAAAAGTGGCTGGGGATCACTGGCTTAAAAACATAAAGGTTGTTAAAATACTAATATTCTCGCCTGAAATTCCTAATATCTTATACAATAAGAAAAGATGGGAAAATCAGCACCAATAATCAACAGCAAATGGGGAAATCAACTAATCAACATGAGAAGAATCAGAAAAGTGGTGTTAGAAGGTTTATGTGAGAAGAGCACTGTTGCTTACTCACACTAACATCGCATGCTCTCAGGTTTCTAACAGTAAATATCAGCCTTTCATTCCCATCTCTTATTTTTTCCCCACTAGTCTGCACTCACAAATTCTTTCCTCCCAGTTCTGATATCAGTCTCTCAAGGAACTCCTGACTCTCCAATTCCAGCTGAGATCTTCCCCTAGCTACTGCCACCTTTGCCCCATGATCTAATAAAGGCAATTTTGTTTATCAGCAATTTCAAAGTGATTTTCAAAGATGGAATTACACCCTTTTGGCCTATGCCATCCACTGTGTAGGTTTGCATACAAGCCACAGTTATTTGCAAAGCACTTTGAAATTATTCTTGATGATATAAACTGTATAAATAATGTATTATTTCTTTACAAATTGTACTAATGCTGTACCCAGATCTGTCACAATATTTCCTAAGCTTAGGGTGTTGTGACAAGGTTCTCATAAATTGTAATTACTATTTTTTAAAAATTAAATAAAACAAAACAACAAACCACTTCCCCTCAAATTATTTAGTCAGTTTTTGATCAAAACTTGGAAATACAGGCCAAATTGAACTAACCCCATTATCCATCTCTCTTTCTGCTTCACTCTGTGTTTCAGTCACTTGTCACTAAGACGAAGCATAGTTCAAAGGAAAAAAGCTTCCCCTTCTGTCTAGGAAAAGAAGGGCTTGTTGCAACAGAATGCTTTTTCATTTGGGGGCTGACCTTGCTTTCATTTCCTTTCACTCTTAATCTGCGCGTCACTACAGCAATGCTACTAAGGCAGGAAGATAAATATCTGGCTGTTGTAGAAAAATAACATTCAAGAAAGTACAAGCAATTTATATACAACTGTCAGTACATAAACCTTTTGAGGATTTTCCTTCTCTCCACTAGCTGTATGAGGAATTTACAACATCTTTCACTGGTAATCTTACCACCATCTCCTGAGCTCACAGAGAACTGTGAAATGCTTGCTCTTTTTTAGCATTCTTAGAATGTACAAATTTGACACAGGAGGACAGTATTCTACTGTAGTTTCCCAAGGGTGCCAATTAGTTTCCTTTCCTTCATCTGTACTTGCCTGGTGGGTAGGAGTGACACTTGGTCACACTGGAGAAGACCCATCATAGTTGGGGCTCACAAACACACAAACAGCACAGTTCTGAAGAAAACAATGCAAGCAGCAAACGTGAGCATGGGCTCAAGGAAATGCAGCGTAACACAGCTGCAGGGTTAAATGTGTACACAGATAATTTTTCTGCTTCATCATCCAGATCTGCAAGTAATACAGCCCAGAACTGATGTTTCATGACCTTGAGGAATTCACAGCTCTGCAACATCAGTCAGAGCCAGATCAAAGATTCACGGCTAGAGGCAATAACTTTTTGGTCTCAGCTTGCCGTATTTCAGAAGTGCAGTTTCTCTGCAAAGGCCGGACTACTGAACTAGAAAAGTCATCAAGCTGTTCCTTTCAATTAGTCATCACGACATGCAGGATGGGTTTTAATGCTTCTCAGCATTCTGTACATGTTAGCATTGTTTTCTGAAGATCATTTTGAAGAAGCAGTGCTGGAGGGAGGATCAGGTAGGTCACTGTCATTAAAAATGCTTTCATTGAGATTTGCCAAAGTGAAACTGCTGATAGTTCATTAATGCACACATCTTCTTTCCATACATTCAAGACTGCTTTACAACCAGTGAAGCATCTATTCCCTTTGTTTTTGTACTTCTTGCTCAAATCACAGGTAGAAAAAGCCACATTTATTTAGTGTTTTCATTAATAATATTTAGCAGGAAGAAAATGTGTCACTTTTATTCCTGACTGATACAATGCCAATGGGGGTTATGAATGCACACCTGCACTGTTTCAAAAACAAGGAAACTTTGGGATTAAAAAAAAAATTATATTACAAATCAACCTGAAAAAAACAAAGTCAGACTAGAACCTCTGCATACAAAATAATTCAGAATACTGATACTTAAATGAAGATTCTGATGGGACAGCTCACAAGAATACAGAGCAGGCAAGTAAAAGATTATGTATGGGTCCTCCATTTCATTACAGGGCAGAGAAGGAACAGTCATCTGCTAGCAAAGTGATAGCACCAAGACTTCTGGTATTTAGCTAGACAACTGAAAAAAAAAATAGCTTTAGGCTAAGCAGTATCAGCATAAGAGGCTAGAGGATGAATTTGAGGACAAATTTGAAAAAATTCTTGAAGACTATCATGTATGCCAGCTTAGCTAAGGTGAAGCAAGGGGAAAAGCAAATGGATGCAAACATCTGAAGGGAAGAAACATCAAAGGAAGAAGAATCATTTTCTGAAATAGAAAACTTGCTATGTTGAACAAAGAGATGAAATTAGAATAACGATATTTAATATGGTTACTACCAAAAATAGCTTGTGCTAAAATACATCAGAATATGTATGGAATATATCACAACAAAATGGAAACTTCATAACTATTTAGAGGTAATAAAAAGACAAGCAGTAGAAAAATACAAGAATTCTGCAGTAGCAATGTTATGTTATAGAAAGTACCAAACAAAAGTGATCCTACAGCACTTTTGCCCCCATGTTTCTAACTAACAGGATTGGCAATGTATTTAGGAATTGCAAACATGTAAATACTGCTTTGGTAATATGACAAAATAAACATTTTTTTATATAAAATTTGGAAATTTGCCAGGCCGTTGAAATCATTTACACGCTTTTCTGCTTTGTGTAGTCATATTGGGAAACCCTGGGAAATACAACGTGAGAGTATTTATGCAACCTTTTGGAGTAAAAGTTTTGGGAAATTTTTTTTCAGTTTCAAGCCTTACACTGATAATCCAAAGAGACAGAAAGTACCACCACCACACCACTCAGGGCACACCAGGGTGTCCTATGCCTTTGAAAGGAGCCAATTCCCAAGGGATGACACCGTACTGCCGTGCTGTGGCAGTGCAGGCACTGTACCAGAAGACACTCTCGAGGGTTTTAAATGATCCATAACTATTTACATTATTCATTTTGCTATTATTAAAACAGTGACAGTCTGACAAAAACTGCAGATTTTCAGACAGATATGCAGAACCAAGTGGCATAAAGCCTGCAGCCTGGCTGTACACACAATTAAAATGAACTGGCTACAGAGACTGATGCAGTCCCCCCTGACCTTAACAATGTTGATGTTTACATATGAACCTCCCCACTCGACTGCAGATAAGGGATGACAGACAATACTACAAATTAGTGAAGGTCAACAGAGCAGGAGGCAGCAGTTAGTCAATTACAAAAGCAAACCCTTCGCTAAAGCACCAAGTCCTGTGTTTTCTCAGTATAATCAACTGCCTGAGTCATGGGGTCTAATAAAATTGACCTGTTTTTCCTTTGTCTAATTGACTGATGCCTAGAATTGCATGAACTTTAGGTGTGATAGAATTTAAGTCTTAATATCATGTAGCAAAAGGCAAGCATCTAATTAGTCTGCCTGCAGGTCTAGTGGTTGATCCCACAATGTGCTGTTCTATCCAACCATGACAAAATTTTCAGTTTGAAGGTGTTTACAAAGACAAAAAAAGTTGTTTACAAGCTATGTATGAACTCTACTGGGTGCTAGTAAAGTTGCTATAGCAAAACAGCTCTTGTGTGAAGAACAAGTATTGAATTATAAACAGAAGTTAAAAAAAAACTAATGCTTTCCTCATACAAGATGTATTCATTCTGTTAGAGTTGAAAAAAAAAAAACCAAAGTGTTCTTGAAATAGCAAAGTGTAAAAATTTTCCTGATTGATTCCCCAGAATAAATAATTCGAAATCCTAAGTAGCCTTACAGACATGTTTTCCGCCCTCGGCTCTGTGGATTGTCTACATAACTGTTCAGACCCTTTAAAAACCTCTACACAGCTTCATGATTTTAAATGTTTGGGGGGTTTTCCCCACATATTTCCTGTATATATTAAGCTTACCTTGAATGGACTTCAGAGGAAAGGTCTCAGACCTTGCTCCCCACTGATAAGTAGCTGCAACTCCTATTGCTGCTTCATGGCCCTCCCTTTAGCCAAGACATTTGTGTGTGCATTTAGCCTAGACCCCACTGCTGAGCTTTAACTGAAATAGAGCTGTTCACTGGTTGCAAGTACTTTTTGACACTTAGATTTTCAAAGGAATCTCATACACCCAAATCTCCCTGCAAGAGCTGGTATCTAACAAAATCTGAACCCAAACCAGGAGATACTTCACAGGTTTCTGGCCATGGCTCAATGAATAAAGCTGTTGGATGTGAAAGGCCCAGGAGGTTTACTTTTACTCCGGGCCCTGACCTTCTTCCCCTCCAACTAACCTCACTGAAGTTAGAAAATGGAAAGTAGCTATCAAACTCCACTATTACATGGCTTTCAGTGTGAGAAGACAGACATCATCAAAATTTTTTTCTTTTATAAAAGGATAAAAATTGAGACAAACTCCAAAATTGTACTTTCTGTGTATAACTCCCTATGCATTCACAACAACATCACGGAGTTTCTGCTTTGGACAAAGCTATTCCCTAGGGTTTCCGCTAATGCGTTCTGTTTGAACACATATTAAAAATGGAATTAATCAAACAGAGCACCACAGAGCACAGGTCCTGTAAAGGGATTCTTCTGACACCAGAAACTATAGACCAAGAAAGAGGCTGAAAAGAACATTCATGAAAACTCAAAGCCAAATTTTAGCCTTCATTTATGCATAGTTTGGTGGCAAAGTATAAACATTCTCCCTTTCTTTCTCTAACCACATAAAATATGTTACACAAACACAAAAATGTTTACACAGTTTTGCATATGCAAATACAATATACAATTTAGAAAATCAACTTCCAAATTCATTCTGGTTCCCATTCTTATATTAGTACTTCCTCTCTCTAAACATCTAACAACATCATTTCAATATTATCTCTTTTCCTGGGAAATTTTCTAGCTATTCTCCTTCCCTCCCAGCTGCACATTTACTGATGCCTCACTAACACATTTCCCTCAAACTGATTTTGCTTCCCAACCATCTCTATGTCCCCCAGTGTCATACCGCTATTTCTGGACTAAACAATGCATTCTCTCACCACACAAGAGTCAGTCCCTAAGAGGCAAATCCATTTATTTGTGTTTCTCTCTCCTTTTACCAACAGGCTACTCATTTGAAAAATCAAAATTTATTTTCAACATTCCTAAGAGCAGCACACTTAAAATACACACCATGAGCTCAAGTTTTTTTAAGCAATACTTCAAGTGCTCACGTATGTCCAGAAGCAAGCAGCCACAGCTTCCAAATAGTATTAAATCAATACTTTATGTTGCCACTTAAGGCCATCTAGATCGACAGAAAAAAACAAGGAAAATGGAATTCCTTTAGTCACTGACAAGAGCTTATTACATTCATGAACTACCACAAAGAGAAATATTTTAGAAGCAAATAGAGAAAAAGGGAAAATAAGTAGACTTTACATCTCCTGCTGATCAGATTTAGTACAGTCTACAGATCCACTTAGACAGATCCACTGACAGGTCTTAGAGACTTTTCACAAATTTTAAAGCTTCTCTTGAACTAACTCCTACATAGTTTAAGGCTCCGATCTGGTAATATTAGCGCTGTCACGCATGGTCAGCTTTTACATAAATATTTCCATTCATCTGAAAAATTGCTTATATGAGAACATCAACAAAAACTAAGCAAACATCAGAAGGCTGCACATCTATTACCCACAGCTACAAATTAAATTAAATTACTGGTTTACATTACTTTTCGCAGGATTAGTGCTCAAAAGTATGAGTTTCCCTTGGGATCTTTGAGAAATCAGAGCCCAAGCTTCCTTTTAATGAAAGATGGTATGTTTGTACTAGACAGAATGCTAACAAACACTAAGGCAAATTAAAAAAAAATAATACAGCTTCACTCATTGCTAAATATTAACTGTGTTTAAACTCCTTACCAACGAAGGAATAACATTGCTTTGGTGACACTACAATCACTTCTGGTGCAGCAAAATTTTATTTAAAATAAAATTGTGTTCCAGAGAATGCCTTCCCCAAGGGAAGCAGACACAACCCAAAGGCAAGGCCTGCTGTGTACCAATATACAGATGAACAAGGGACAGAGTTTACATGAGAAGACAAAAGAGCACTAACATGCACTTACACACTCACCCACAGGCATCATCTATGATGCACTTTACAAATTTTGAGCTGCCTCTTGTATTTTATAGTCTGGTAAGTGCTTTATGGAAAATTATCTGATAAATTGGCAGTTAAGATATATGAAGGCAAAAGCGGTCCCAGATGGGAAAATTAGTGACAACTTCCTGAAGAGCAAATTCAAAACATAGCAGTTTATACAAAACAGATTCCATGGCAGCATCATTTGTGTTTTGTAGTTTTAGTTTAAGATACAGTCTTACGAACCAGAAAATATTGTAATCTTACATTGAGATATGAGGTCTTTGGAGCAAAGAACACAGACCTTTGAAAGCAATGTTAATAGAAAGTGGTCAGCACAGTCAGGCAAATGAAAGAACTAATTTACATGCAATTAAACTCCAGAGACTTGGAGAAGTAATTCTCAAGTCTGTCCAATCAAAAACTAGGCAAATAAAAATAAGATAATGAATCTGTTAATTTATTAGATGGGGAAAACTGGTACTCTCTCTTTTGGCAACTTGTCAGACAAAAGCCAAAGGAAAGATATTTAAATGCAGCCTTTCAGACAGGTGGGTTGGCATATGCTCCAATTTGGGAAGAGGGCAAGCCAAGAGAGACACAAAGGAGGGTAGAATGTAATTCCTAGCATAAAGATGATGTTGAAAATCAAGTAAAAGACAACAAAGGCATATGAAAGAGTTGCCAAATTCAAGTGCTCCTGAAGAGCTATCTCTAGTATCTCATGTTTTTGTAAAGCATAACCTATGTTTGCAATTTATGAGAATTACCATTTTGGCAAAGATAGTGTGGCTTGAGTGAGAAACCTCTGACGAGACTGCAGACCTGATTTATGTTTCACAGGGAGACAAAAATCTATTAAGAGAACAGGAACAGGCACCAGTAAAAATATCATTTTTTAATGCTGGAATTAGCTTGTTGTACTTTGGCAGAAACAAGCTTAAAGGCTGCTCCACTGAGCATTTGAGCCTAACTGGACAGCTCACTGAGTTGAAAAGTACAACCACAGGATGCTAACACTGAACCATGTTTAACCTTAACTACTCTACATTGCAGCTCATGCACACATGACGAGTTACTGTACCTCACTCATCAAGAAATACTACTACTCTACAATATTTCCTGAAATATTTTTTTCCATATAATTAACCAAAAATGATACAATCATAGTATTATAGAATATGCTGAGCTGGACAGAACACATCAGGATCATTTAGTCCACCTGCTGGCCCTGCACAAGGTAACCCAACTCAATCACATACAATCTGAGATATAAGGACTAAAATATATTGACTTACTTTGGTTTAACCCATATTTCCAGGGTTTTATTTGCTGCAGTTGAATCTGGCCTGCTATCTGGAATTAATATTTTTAAGTTAATTAACTGAAAGGAAATCAAAAGCCATAGGGAGCCTGAAGTACAGATAATCTTTCTAAAACTGTCATTACATTTCAGAGCAACCACATCTACTTTCCTGAAATGATGTCATCCTTAAGAATCAATGACCTAGGTATCACAAATACTGCGTCATTTTTTATTAAAACACAGTTTTGATTCAAGGAACACTGAAATATAAACATGTCACAACCGTTTTGTGTGTCAATATGCTCTAAGTGCCATTTAATGCAAAATCTCTGGCATTCCAGAGCATCATTAAAATATGTTTTGTCAAACTGAGTAGGTTTAATTAAACCTATTATATCCTAGAAGGCACACTGCAAAAGACAAGGACAGTATGAAAGAGCTATACACAATTAATTCCGTTTCTAACAAAAGCTGCCAAATAAAAATTGTCAACTTGTTTCAAAACAGAAAGCTGTTACATTGCCAAGTAATGGGGAAATAGTGTGTAGTGGTATTTCAACCAATTACCTTAGATGCGTAATAGAATGGTGTAACTGTAGTGTATCTCAGGTTGGAAGGGACCCTTAAAGATCATTGGGTCCTTGCAGGACTACCTAATACTAAACCACGTAACTAAGTGTGTCATCCAGACAGCCCCTGCACTCTGTCAGACTTGGTGACATGATGACCACTTCCCTGGGCAACGTGTTCCAGTGACCAGCCACCCTCCCAGAGAAGTACCTTTTCCTAAAGTCCAGTCTGCAGCTTCACCCCATGTCCTTGTATCTTATCACTGGTCACCAGACAGGGAGATCAGCACCTCCCCTCCACTGCCCTCCTTGCAAAAGTTGTAAGGCACAATGAAACACAGTAATTGGTCATGTGTGCGTGAGCTGCAAATGTAGAGCAGTGTTAAACCATAGTGAAACCTCCCCACAGCCTTCTCCCAGCTGAACATGCCAAGTGACCTCAGCTCCTACTTGTAAGTCTTGCCCTCGAGACTTTTCACAATCTTGCACTCCTCCAGACATTCGCTAATAGCTTAATGTCTTTCTTACACTGTGGCAAACAAAACTGCCCCCAGCACTTTGGGTGAGGCCTCCCCAGTGCAGAGCAGAGCAGAGCAGGACAATCCCCTCCGTCACTGTCACTGGTGCAATGCCTGATGCTGTCAGGCTTTTCCAAGTTATTGCCTGCTGTTGTAGGCCCATTTTAGGTACTTGAAGATTTTTCTTCCTCAGGCTGAACAACCCCAACTCTCAGCCTGTCTTCACAGCAGAGGTGTTCCAGCCTTCCAGTGATCCTCCTGGTGCCCCTCTGGACTCACTCCAACACATACTTCTTATGCTGGTCTTGAAGGCAGTGACCTGTGCTGCGGTCTGCTGCTTGAAGAGTTGCACAGAAGTGTAGCAGCCTTCCATGTGCCCAAGGCACTTCCTGCCATCCCCTGCAAAAGCCGTGGCCATTGTTTGGGAAGGTGATTCTGAAGAGGTACCAGGCTGGACAGGGCGTTTCCCCCACTCCTGAGCTTTATGAGCAGCCGATGACTGCAAGGACTGAGAGTCACAGCCAGTCCTGGGGCGATGTCCTCTGCTCACAGGAGCCCAGGGGCGGGAGTGTGGCCTGCAGAAGTGCCCAGTGCTGTGCTAAGGGGTTCTCCCGAGGTCCTGGTGGAGAAGGTCTCTGCTGGACTCCTCCAGGTTGTGAGCACAGGCAGCATCGTCCTCAGCTCATGAACTGCCTGGCTGCTCGTGGCTCAGCAGGAGAAGTCCCTGGACAGGTCTTGCTCACATGTGCAGGGAATGGGCAGCTCTGGTGTTAGGAAGGAGTTTTGCCCCAGGGTGGACTGGCACCAGTCCCCAGGAATTTTTCACCTTCCTCTCTGGGGTACTGAGCATGGCCCCATGGCCATTGTGGGTAACTTCCTGCCTGCTGCTCCTGCAGCACCACACCCCCACTAGTGCCCTGCGTCTGCAGTCAGGAAGGTTTTTTCCCTTGGGGCAGACTGACACGGTCCCAAGGTTTTGGGGGTTTTTGTCTTCCTCTCCAGTCCTAAGCATGAAATCTTTGCTAGGGCAGCTGTGGGCCATTTTGAGCAAGGGTCTGCCCACAATTCTTGCAGCACAAAGACACCACAGGTGCCCTGGATCCCACTGGAGCTGCCACTTTTCAGCTGTCCCTGCACTCCATAAAGCTGCAGTTTTGTCCTTGATCTGCTCTTTGTGTCATGTGTGCACTGCTCTGGGCCTGGGAACCTTGTCCTGCAGCTGTGCTGTCAGAAGTGCAAGCACATGGTACTGCAGTTCTGGGGAAATTCTGGGGGGGAAAAGGGAGAGGCTGCAGGGGTGGCTTCTGTAGGAAGGTACCAGAAGCTTTCCCCATGTCAGACAGAGACAGTTCCAGCTGGCTCCAAAACGGACACCCTGCTGGCCAAGACTGAGGTTGTCAGTGACACTTGCAGGTCCTCAGGGATAACATAGCTAAGAAAGGGAAAAGAACTTCTGCAGTAGCTTTACAGATATAGCAGTGAGCTTTTGAACGCCACTGTACATTATGACACATTTTCAGCTCTGGGATGTTTAAACAAATTTTACAAGCTGCAGTGAAGTGCCTATGCCAGAGTGCAATGCCACAGTGAAGGCAAGGCAGAAGCAAAAGGCACACTCTCCAGCCGTACATTCCTCAGGGATGCCTCCAACACACACAGTTGCTGAAGCATGATCTCCAGCCTTACCAAACAGTACTAATGAAACAAATAAATAGGAATGGCACAATCAATCCATTAACTTTTCAAAAACTCTATTTAAGCATAAAGCAAGCAAGTTGGCAGGTTTTGGCGCCACAGTGGAAATGCAGAAATTAAGAAACCTCTTTCAATTCTTCAAAGATTCTCAGATAAAAGTCATTATCCTCCGTATAACTCAAGCATCTACTGGCTGCATTCACAAGGCATATTTGCACAACAAATATATTTGCTTAATGAATATGGAAATTAAAACACAACAGTTGGTATTTACAATGCATTTCTTACATGAGCTACCATAGATCATTTTTAAAAGATGTTTCTATTAAAGCTTGCTTGTGTTGCTGTTCAGATTATTTACTCAAAGAAGTTTAACTCTTCAGGAAGCAGAGCAACATAAGAGTACCTACTTCTTCACTGTAGTTTCCATAGCCATCTGTAAAATTTTGTCACCAGGCTCTCTTTTGAAAACCAGTCCAGCTTGCCTGAGAACTGGACCCTGCTGCTGTATTAAATAACAGTGACCCTCCACTTGGTGACATTTTAAAAGAGAGCATTTGTGACAGCTTCAGGACGGATATATACGAATCCTGTTTGGGGTTCAACCCTACTGCACCCTGGTTATCCTACAGGACAAAACTTATTAATACTTAAATATAAACATTAAGTGTATCATGCATTTTACATAGGATGCTTTGGTTCCAACATGATTTCTTCATTGAGTCATTGGCCAGCAAAGCACTTGCTTCCATCTTACCTGAATTATTCATGAGGCATGCCCCTGTAGAAATCATCAACTTAACTGGAAGAATCACTCAACAGAACACCCCTGTCATATTTTATTTTTTCCCCTTTATTAAGTTCTATTGTTAATCAAAAGCATTGCATTTTTCCCCAAGGAAAGAAGTAGCGTATGAAACATTTATTCACAATCATGTATTACCTGCCACACATCTTAAATAGCACCTAGGACTGAAAGATGGAAAATCTGTTATGCAGATGACAAAGCTCCTAAGAATCACTGAAGAAATACAAATAGGCAGACATTAGTAACATTTCAATAAAAATAAAGTTTGGTATAAGTAACTACTTGCCAAACATCTACTTTTAGGAACTAGTAATTGTCTCAAAATAAAGGCACTGATATGATTGTAACTTTCGATGAACTTACAATGGAAATGAAAATCACCTGTTGATATTGAATAGACACAATTTATACAATTATTTCAAGAGGATATTTCATCATGAAAGCTGAAAACATATACAGGGTGCAACCACCATCATCTGTGGTTGCCCCAGTAATTTTAGAGACAGAATATAATCAGTATTTTACGGGCAAAAACCATCCGTAAACGTAAAAATCTGTTAACTGTAAAACTTCCAGAGAATTAATCCAAATCACTAGAGTATAATCCTAAACTTCACAAAGCAAAAGTTCATACCTCTGGAAATGGCAGCACAGGACCTATTTTTAAAAGATCATTTATTTCAACAGAATATAAAGCTGAAGACTGAGTTAGTTCTCTGAAAGCTTATCAAATTCACATTACAATTTTTTCTGACTTCAGAGTGCTAGGAAGTCAGAGCAGATGCAAATTAAGAGTCAAAAACTCCCTGATTCTGTAACTCATGCAGCTTTCCATATCTAATTCAATTCCTCTAGCAGTTTGTCCTGTGCTCCTGAATTTTAGAAATATCTTTTAAAAAAGAACAAGAAATACCCAATTCCCTGGCCTCAAAATTCATTATCACTTTGAATTAATACTATCTTCTCATATACAGA
Source organism: Pardalotus punctatus (assembly GCA_013400915.1). NCBI lineage: Eukaryota > Metazoa > Chordata > Aves > Passeriformes > Pardalotidae > Pardalotus > Pardalotus punctatus. Next base: position 72,671 of record VZTX01003179.1, on the reverse strand, counting down.
CACTGTGAAAACAAAAACAATTTAGAGCACTTTTTGTCTGAGGTCAACAATGCTGACAGGAAAATGAATGTTTCTTGTTTGATTTTTAAGTACACTTACATTTCTCTTGATGTCCTTAAAAACTTTAGAGAGGACATATACTAAAGAAGAGGCTGCATCCAGCCACAGATTCACTTTTATAGCAGTAATATTCAGCGTTACAGTTTTGAACTACACAATAGTCATGCCCCTTTCCCCCATCTTTGAAGTGATACATGCCTCTAGAGATAGACAGAACTATTCTTCTATTCCCTGGAACAGAAGGGCTGTGATTTTCTTTGAATCTTGTGAAGGGCACATAAGTGAGGACCTCCTGTTAGGAGCTCTTAGGTAAAGTGTAAAATCTGGCCCTTAGAAGTTTGCTTTTATATTTTGTCCTTTATTATTGGACAATACTGACATTTTATTTTTCCATTTTAGATAAATCCCTGCTAAATAGAATCCCTGGTAAACAGAATCCCTAGTACCTGCAACAGAAACTGATGTTCACAGTGTTCTCCTTTCTCATATCAAAAGCACGTAATGCCCTGACAGTGCCAGAGTAGCTCTGCAAAATATCATCTGTGATTCCACAGTGATGACAGGGTCAAAAGGAAACCTGACTGCCATCTGAACAGAAAGGCAGGGAGGATTTAGGTTTGCAGGCAGAGGTGTAGGTTCAGCCTGCTCAGCTAAAGAAACTCTCACTGATCACAGGGAGGCAAGTGCCTGGAATCCCAGAGGGGAGAACCGTTGTCTGTCTGGGGGGAGACAGGTGAACAAAGCCAAGAGAACAAGAATCTCACAACTGTTTCAAGATAACTGAAGTACATATTTTATCTACTACAAATGTCTGCTCAAAGAAGAACAGAAAGAAAATGTCTTTGAATAAGGCAAGGGTCACAGACCATAACTATTCAATTTTTTTGGCAAATACCTGACTACCAGCACTTTTCATTAACAAATCCATTACTCATAAATTTGAGAATGAAACAGAGTGACCAGTAAGAGACCAGTCATTTACAGCTCTATTACACTCCCATGAAAAAAAAATCAAAAAACCAAACCAGAAATGGACACTACTCTATGGACTTTCATTTGCCATGAAAAAGAAAATCCACATAATCTTTCTAGGACAAATTATATGAACACAAGTTTTATCTAAAACTAGTATTCCCCACAATACTGACTCCAAACTTGGCATACACCAGCACATCTGGTGTTGACTTGAAGACATCCTATCTAATCCATGAGAAAAATAGGGAACTTGATTTTGATTTTGGATGAACTTAAAATCCCTTAGAAGACTACTTCAAGTATAATAAAGCACCATAAGCTGAAACATTAATATAGAACAGTATAATTTTTTCCTCATTGCCTTCTGCAGGTAATTACGGAAAAAAAAATCAAATGTAATGTACGTGACCTCAATTCTGCAAATGCTTAATCACTACCAGTATATGACCCATTTCTCAATATATCCATCTTAAAACATCTTTAAAAAGAACATACAAAATCCCACTAGAAACTTATTATTACTTTTATCTACACATTTTAAATATATATATAAGTCTTTCAGCAATAAAAGGAAAACAGGTAACTAGAAGCAAGGCTTTTGTTTCACAGAAATTAAATTTTCCTTTTAAAGCACCTTTAAAAATGGTGATAAAATTCTAATAATAACATGTATTCTGTAAACACATTATTTATATCTACATGCATGTATACAAGCAGCAAATGGTTTTTATATTATTAATTTGCCAAATATTTTTTGTTGTTCTCTTCCACTAACAAATAAAATAGGTATGACTTCATGTGCTTTAAATATTTTGTATGTACTCTTTGATACCTCTTTTTGTTGAGAGCAAATCCTAGTATTCAAGTCCTAAAGAATCTTTCTGTTACAGCTACTGAGGCTTTTAGTGACTGCTTCCATGGGCACAGGGAACAGTTCAAGACTACTTTCAACTGAGCATCTGCTGCCTCTTACTTCCAGGACAGAAAACATGCAGTATTCATGGTCCAACTAGATCAAACAATGTATAAACATCAACTTAAGCCATAACTGTGCTGCAAGCATTGCTGTCTCATAGGTACAGCAATTCTACAGCTGCTTAGTGATAGAAGTACCTTCTCACATAGAAAAGTAGTTAGAATCTTTTAGGAAATACAAAGGGATTCAAAGAGATATTTAGTGACTCTTAAACAATTAAAACACTGCAGCTGCCTGAGGATGTACTTCACAAACAGTTAGGACAATCCTGGTATTATGTGAACACCAAGCCGTAATGACAAGTACCAAGCTTTTATAGTAGACATACCCTAGCAACAGAAACAACTTTTATCTAAGTCTGAACTTGTTTTGGCTCTGGTAATTTTCTTCACAAATGGCTAATATGGGGTTGTGTTTTGCATTTGTGATGGACACAGGGTTGATAATACAGAGATATTTTTTGTTGGTGGTGAGCAGGGCCTACACAGAGCCAAGGCCTTTTCTGCTGTTCATGCTGCCATGCTGGCGAGGGAGTTGGGGATGCACAGGAGGTTGGGAGGAGACACAGCTGGAACAGGTGACCCCAACTGACCAAAGGGACATTCCAGACTGCATGGTGTCATGCTCAACACATAAAGCTCCTGGAAAGGAGAGATGTTCAGAGTGAAGCCATTTTTCTTCCCAAGGCATTGTTACACATGATGGGGCCCTGCTCTCCTGGGGATGGCTGAACACCTGTCAGCCCATGGGAAGTGAATTAATTTCTTGTTTTGTTTGTGTGCAAAACTTTTGCTTTCCCTCTTTAACTGTCTTTATCTCAATCCATAAGTTTTCTCACTCTTACCCTTCCAATTCTCTTCCCAACACTTATGGTGGTGAAGTGAATAAATGGCTACCTGGAGCTTGGCTGCTGGCTGGGGTTAAACCACGATAGTCTCTTATCCACTTCTTAAAACACAACTCTTTTTATCTCCCTTTGTTACCTGTCCTTATGAAACAAAAGCAGCAGCTCTCAGGGCTGGGATTCTGGAAAGATTCTGAATTGGAATACAACGAACAAACCTTGTAACCAAGGCAATACAGAAGTCCCTAAAGTGCAAATTTTGTAGAAGGGAGATAAGAAATGGCTGCATAAGAACAGAAACAGTTCTGCCGTTTGGGGTTTTGTTTTGTTTTGTTTTGTTTTAACTGAAGTATAGCAATTTGGGGAAGGACAAACTGTGGATGAGAAACAAAAAATGTTTATCTCATTGCACATACTAAGGCACAGAGCTGGAGATGCTGCACTTGGGTGATGTTTCAGTGTGGGAAAGTGTGTGTGTTTGTGCGATACCAAACAGGAGTCAGCCACCACTGCATAAAGAGAGAAGAGAGCTCTGAAACTGAAATGCACGAGAAACTGCCACAGCAATTTACTCTTCATGCAGGTTTCAATGGATAACCAAGGAGTTCTTTTTCTTCAAATAGCATAAGCAAAGCCACATTTCTTCATTAACTGATAGAATGGTGTTAAAAAGGCACAAATAAAGCACTAGGTTCTGTAATATCAGCACATGTGAACAAATTCAGTTCTGTAGATACATACTAGAACATACCACAGTAAATTAGATATTTTATTGCTTTGAGGCAGAAACAAACATATAATTTACGTGCATTCATGTATATAGACATAAAACACATACACATTAAGAGAAAAGCATGAACCACTATCTTTTTTTTTAAAGTTCAGTTTTTAATTAAATTTCAAAACAAGCAGGGAAGTTGTAGAAAATAATGCAGCATAAGCAATTTTTTATCTAATGTAGCTGTTGAGAAAAAAACCCTTAGTCTTAAAATAATTTTTGCCTCTTTTGAAGTCAGTTGAAAAGTTTTATCTCAAGGAAAACTAATAAAAGAGTAATTTATTGGTAGTATGGGGTTATGAGGAAATGAAAGTAGAATTTTGAAGAAAAATACATTTGTGTTTGTTCTGAGAATTTCTTTAATATGAAAGCTTCCTAAACAAAAGAGGAGGTGTGGTTTATGTTCTTAAAGATTTAGAGCTTTGTCTTTTTTCACAGACTTTGTCTTACAGATTATCAAAATACGGTGAATTGACAGCACTCACCTTTGAAAAACACTTGTACCTGTTCAAAAACCTGCTATTCATGTCACCAGTTTCCCAACATGATATCTGGGCACATAGAAGGCAGACTTCATTTTGGTGGCAATATTTGGAAGTACAAAGTGGACAAGGACAAAGGACCAAACATTAGAAGCAAACACATTCCTTCCTTTTTAATCAATATCTTGTTAGACTGTTGGGTTTCACTCATTAATCTTTTGGTAAGTGAAAAATGAAATGGATTTACCATTACAGAAAAGTAAAATTGCAAATTAAATTCATTCTAATGAAATTGCTTACAAAAAATGCTACTTGATCACACACAGCTTCTGTCAAAAGAGTTTGGACTTAAGAGTACTCATTTCTTTGAGGTAATGTATTTATAGGGAAACACCGAATCCAAAAGACCTGAAAACAAACTTTCAAAATTCTTCCTATTACACTAAGCATATTTTTTAAATCACGCAAATGCCACTTAAAAAAGTTTTGAGAAGTATTGTGTTTTGTGTTTAATAGCTTCAAACAAATCTGAAACTGAATTTCATGTAACTGCTGTGCTGCATCGAAATGTTCACTATATTATAGCTGAGCTGGGACATACAAAAAACTCAAAAAATAAAATGCCTGGAGGTTTGCAATGAATTGTTTTTAATTTCTTCGGCAACTGCTGCATATTGATTGATCTAGTATTGTACAACACAGGAAATTAGCAATTAAAGGCTTCCATGCATCCAGCATGAGATCCTACAAATCCTGTTATCCACAGGAGCAAAATTAAAAGAACAAGAGGAATCAACAAAGCTAAAAAGTGCTTATTGTAAGCTGAGCAGAATTTGTCCTTTGCTGAAAAACATGAAAACTCTGCACAGATTGCATGCACAAGAGTATTTAATGTAGGATTATAACTCAATTAAGGCAACTATTTCTCTGATCCTGTAATTCTAAGGCATTTTGCAGATGGTTATGAATCCCAGGCTGTAATACAAATTTCTTTCTATTCTCTATAATATATACTCACATATTATGTAATGACACACTTAATCTTACACACTTAATCTTCTGCCTAGGAAAATAATCTTCACAATGTAGGTCAAAAGAAACACTACTGTTTTAGATTAATTTAAAGTAAGGTAAATTAAATTAACATACACAACACTAAATGTGAACATCATCCATATATGTAAATATGACATTAACAATAAAGCTCAAGTGATACCCATGTTTCCTCAAGGAATTATTGACCATGTGCCACAGAACAGGGAAGGATGATCCCCAGCCCAGCAGAATCCATATCAACCCGAGAACTGGAGGCAACATCACACACAAGGCTGCGCAGGCAAATTGCACGAGATTGCAACTTCAGACCCAAAGTTAGCCTGGAGATTGGTGTGCGACAGGAATGAACATGCCCTTTCTCTGTTCCAATGTGAACAAAAGTGCATCTACACTATCATTAATCATATGAGACTGGTTTGCTTCAGATTTGTCAAAACTAATTCAGCTTTGCTGAATTTAGCAACAGATACCAGATTTATCTAGACTGGGAGAGGAGAAAAAGGTTATATAAGCTTTGCTAGCATAGCCAGACAAATTATATTGTTTATCCATGCCTAAACAAAAGGTCACTATTAGCTCAGGGTTTACTAAAACTTCTTAGCTAATCTCTGACCTAATTTTGACCTCTCTTGTTAATTGCAGAAAAGCTTTCAGTTAAAATATTGGTTAGTTGTGTTTACACATCCCCCTGCTTCTGTAGTTTCTTGCCCTACAGCTCATAAATTAAAGACAAAGTATCTTTTTCTAAGACTAATTAGAACCCAATTAGCTTTGTGTTGTTACCTAGAGTGGATCTGACAGTAAAGACAAACATTAAGCATTTTAATCTCTTAAATGCAGGAGGCATTTATGTAGAAGAAAGATTATAAGAACCTTTATTTCACTTTACTTTTCCCTCCAGATCATAAAATATTATTTCAGAAAGCTTGTAAAAATACCCAATTCTTCCGCTTCTAGCAATTCCCGTTAGAAAGAAATACAGTTATAACTGAAAAACTAAACATGGTAGAAGTGAAAAACTAAACACATGAAACCTAGAGGATCTGTAATCATGTTAGTTGGTTGTAACCAAACATAACCATCTGTCATTGCATCATACTTCTTACAGAGCAGTTTACACAGGGCTTGTTTAATTCCTTTAGTAGCATAATCATTGTATGTCAGGGTATGGGTATGATGTATTTACATCCATGAGATCTCCCCATCTGTGGAAGACTAGTTTTTGCTCAAGTAAAAGAAAAGCACCTGAGTTATAATTCCAAAAATCACTTTCCTACTTTTCTTTTTGTAAGTCAGAATTATTCAGTTTCTCGTAAAAACATACAGAGTCTTAATTTAAAAATTAAGTCTGAGAGAAACTAAACCCGACTGCATTGTAAAATATACGTAAATTTACAAAAAGGAGATCTAATAATATAAGAAATAAAAATCTCAAAGACAGAAAGAACTGTCCAAATAACATGCCTTATGTTCATCTGAACTAAGTAATATAAGGAATTATGGTTTGAAAGCCTACTGTAATTAGATACTGAAGAAAAAAAGCTCAGCAGAAATTCAATATAATTCTAACTGCTGAAGCCTTACCATTCCATCACATTCATATTCATATTTCTTGTCTTTTTGTACTGATAAAAGCCTCTCCAAAAAAATTCATCCAGTCATACTGAGGATCATATTTGACACCCAAGCAATAACATAAGTCTAAATTATGTTCAGTTTTCTTCCTCTTCTCTACAGGAAATGAGAATGATGTTCCATCATCTGAACAAAGGCACCTGGCCTACTGCACAAATGAAAAAGCTTGTCCATTACTGTTTGTCACACTGGTAGATAAACCCTTGCCTAATAAGGGCCCAAAAGTTGTTTTATTACAGTATAGTCAACTGTTTGGATCAAATCCAGACTCATATTCATTTGCTAGCTGCAAATAAATCCCACTGTACAGTCAGTACAGTTTTCTTATATTTTAACATTATTCACCAAAAGCTCCATTCTTCTGAGTTTCCGTTTATTCTTTGGCATGGGCTTGTCATATAAGCCATTTTTGAGAAGATGTTCCTTGCTGTGATGGATCTGGGCACCATACTGAAGTTGGAAAGAGCATAAAGCTTGCAGCGGATGGAGTATAGTCTGCAGAAAGATAAAAGGGTGTGGGACATAAAAACCAAGCTTTTAGTAAGATATTTCAGAGACATCAATTATGCCAGGGGTTTTTTTTCAATGACTACTTAAAAATGCTAATAAAATACAATCTGGATGATAAATATTGTTAAAATATAACCTAAGGAGACAGAGAGGGCGCAGCTGAATAAAAGATGTACTGAGAAGAACAACAGAGCAGTCATACACCCACCTACCTGGTGCCATCCCTCACTCCTTTGCTGGAACCACTCAATCCTGACTTCAGCCCCAGCCACATTACTGTAAGTTATGGCTTTGACTTGACCTTAGCAATGGACTACAATCAATTACTGTGGGTCAGTCAACAAGCTGCAATAAAATAAGTTACAATAACTAAGCTGTTTGTGCTTGCACAAAAATCCCTTGAGGCAGGGTTTTAGAAAGAGAGGAGAGACTCAGGATCAAGGCAGCTGGACTGCTATTCTGGAGACTCAACAGTGTCCATGCTTGTGCCCAGAGGTACTGTGCAGGACTAACAAAGCCACACAAACCAAATTCATCTCAAGTGGTTCCTAATTGCAGACTCTTCACTTTCTGGTTGCCTGAGTGAGTCACAGGGTCCTCATGCAGATGTGTAAAGCAATCACATATATAAGTGCAGTCAGCAGGAGCTGAGAATGCTGAGAAAAATATGACTCTGAAGAGCACACAGGAAAATCAAGTGACATACTGGGCATCAAACCAAGTGCCCACTTTTAACTTCCATGGCTCTCAACTTCAGTTCACCATCTTATATGCTGGAAATAGCATTCAGTTCAGAGAGGGTACAAAAAAATGTATGAATGTAGCTCTTGGCTACTGCAGTGCTCACAGGAAACAGTAATTTTGTCTTTGAAAAGTAGGCTGGACCAAGTCTCAGTGGTAGGGGTGAATCAGAATATTGGACTGGTAACTACAGACATTAACTGAATATTCACTATTGACGGAAGTCCTAATGAAGAAAAAATATGTTGTGCTAGCACAACAAAGAAAATGGTAAATATAAAACCCCACACATAGATACAAGTTTCTTGAAAACCCTCTTTATAAGGAGTTCCAATTTCTAAGCCACATTTTCTTGTGTGTCCACACACTTTGTCCAAGTCTGGGTTTAAATCCAATTGATCCAATGTTAAGGTGAGTCTAGTGTCATAGAGGCAGACATGGAGGTGGCATACTATAAATTATGCCAACTGCAGGAGCAATTTTTGACCTGGGAATCTTTTTTAGTAGGCAGAGGTTGAGTACCAAAATACTGACTAGGCGATGGAAAGCGCTATGAGCACTGCAGGTGAACACTAGCATGTAGTGGGTACACAGATGAGATCTGAATCTCTTTTCACAGACTATTCTCTACTACATTCTGCGCACATAGTAGAATAGCAGACCTGGCTCTGTGGTGCAAAACTACATGCAGATGTTCTTCAGAGGGCTTATTAAATTGATATTACTAGTGTCAGCAACAAAAGATTAAGGAGGACATTTTCTTAATGACCTCTTCCATCACAGACTAGTGGGATCACAACTTACAAGGAAAGGGTAATGTCCAATTAGTATTCTTTGACCTGGGATAAACTTAACTCAAGAACTATTAAGTCCCAAATTCCTCCAGTGACATGTAAGAGTTGTGAACTGGCTGGTAGGCAGACATAAACCAGTGGGTTGCATTCCACGGCCAAGGAGTGCAGAGATAGGGCACCTATCTTTAAAAAGCATTTAATCTTCAAGATAGCTGTGAAGGAGTATTCAGATCATCTCTGCTGTCTAGTTTTTGCAGAAAACAACTTCCTTCCTTCCATGCAGAAACATATTCAATCTTTTATCACAAAATGAATGATGTGTTTGAAAGTCAAAAATCACCTTGCTGTGTTCACTTTTGGAGCACAACATGAGAGAGTCTCAGTAATCTGAACATGCTAGAGTTAATAAACACCTGAAGAAAAATGGTTTCCATTGGTGCATTCTTATTGTAGTTTGCCATGCAACAAATCCATTATAAATGTCATTAAGATTTTAACTGTCACGTTACATTAACAGCTAAGTAACTTCACTGCCTCTCTACCATTCATAAAAGAAAAACTCAAGTGCTTAAAGTTACATACCTCTTGTATATTCTTATTTTTTTCCAGGACAGAAAGAGCAACAGCTGCACATTCAAGAGTAGACAGACAGGTGTTTGTTGGCTGTGTACGAATTACATATTGACTTGAAATACTGGGTTTTAACTGCACCTGAAAAAACAGCAAACTCTAGTAAAATAAACACGTCAGAATAGCAAACAAGATACCTATTCTCTATACCAAGCAAAATGCATCCCCTTTCCCTCTGTGCTCACTTGCCTTCTTTCCTTTTTGCTGTTTTGTCTCCTAGGAGCCAATGACATTCTACTGTTAAGTGTAATACATGTGAGTCACCATCACAAACAAAAATCGCACATTTGTTACTGTACAAACATGCAAAGCAAAGAAAGACTAAGTGAAATTTTAGCAACCAATTTCAGTTACCATAGATATGACAAAAAATTATTCACTTATTCTTGTTTTATTGCACACTCTAAACACACACACAATCCCATGCAAGGTACATGGTATCCCATGTCCATATAGTCATTAACACTATATACCTTGGCAAAATATTATTTGTCAAAGTTCTGAATGTAAGATTGTTTATTCATACAATGTGTTAAGTCACTGATTAGAACTATTTGCTTAACAAAACCATGTCTGAAAATTATTTAATGGCTCTGCCTCAAGGGATAAACACTTTATACTATCTTGCAAATTGAAGGTTTTTAAGAAAAAGAAATTTAATTCAACCACCAGCTCCAAAAGCTTTTACCAAGTTTATAAACAGTGGTTGAGACAACACAGAATTTACACCATTAGACTTTGTGTGAAAATTCAGATATTATTCCTTTATTCTTAAGCTTTCCATCTCCACATATATCTAAAATGTTATTTGCAAAACAAGTAATGTTTTAGCAACATTGTCAGTATTCTTAAGCACAAATTCTCAGTTCCCTTTCCAAAAACACTGTAGTGCAATACAAAAAACCCAGATGAATTCTTATAAAAGAGCAAGTTAATTTTCTTTTTTTAAAACTTGTCCCATCATCCTTTTTATTTCTTGAAAAAATGAGTGAGTGATCTCCTTGGCATAACAAGGAAATGTTCCCATTTTGCTTCCCAGAAGTCTTTCACCATTCCTCACTTCATTCAATACTTTATTCCTTCATTTTTCCTTTTATTCGTAATATTTCATTTTCCTTCATCTCTCTTACATGCAATTACCCTTCCTTAAAGTTCAAGGTATCTCGTTTATAAAAGGAAAACTCCAGGCTGCTGAAGAGATATGAACGAATAAGATGAAGTTCCACTGCCCTACCTATCCCAATTTAATAGAAATTAAACATAATAAAATAAAGACAACAAAAAAGAGGAAAGGCATTCTGGAAAGGACAAGCAAGTTAGCTGTAAAAACTCAATTTATTTAAATATAGCAAAAGATAGAAAAATTAAGCCTTTTCCCAACTACCTTCAATCTGGTATCGCAAAAACTGAAGAGAATAAAATTATTTAGGAGACAAAATGTAGAATTTGGACATCAGTGTAAGTAATGAAAAGAAAAAGAAAATATTTCTATTTGTTATTCCTCAAGGTTTTCCTTGGTTTTATGCTTCCTCTCCTGTGACCTTGTATAGATCTTCATCACAACAGTGCAAAAAGCCTTGTTATTTGAAGTATACAGAAATCAATGCTGGAAGAAGCTTATAGTCCCTATTTGGAAACTCCTAGATAGGTATCAAAAACCAGGGTAAACTCAGTCCATCACTTCTCTGACATGTGTCCTGAGTGGCAAAGCAGACATATATCCACACCTTTTCTCAACAGCTGACAGATACATTCTTCATGGAGTATGTCTCCAGAGGTTGCACTCTCCTGACAGAGTACCTACTGGCCCACTGGCTTCCCCCTCCTTGAACAGTGCCTTACGGTTTTTTTTTTCAGGAGCTGGGAATAGTTCTGACTGCTGGTTTTTATAATTCATTCCTTGTGCCACATGCTGAAGAATATTTAAGATAACTGACATTCCAGAGAAAGAAAACTTACTAATGACTGCAAGACAACTTCTATAAAGAAAAGGGGCCCTGCACTCTGCCACGCACTGTGGAGCCAAAATGTCTGTAATCACAGCTCTCAAACAACTGACAATGCACAAAAGGGTAACTTTCTAGTTCTAATAGCAACAGCAGCAGCAACAAAGTTTCTTCTTTCCTGATTAGAAAGAGAAAGGATGGAAAGAAATGGTCCCCATCCACTTTTCTGAAAAATTACATATTCCCAGGCATAAGATTAAAATACAATAGAGAGTGGTGGAGATCAGAGGAAGAATACCTGATCAGGACAACTGCCTGCTACAGTGTGTTTCTTAGGCTTCTTTCAGCATGCATTTTACCCTACTCTTTAAAGCAGCACAGAATCTGAATAAATGATCCCTAGTCACCTGAAATACAGCCAGGGTAGCCTTTGTTGACTATAAATTGGACAGACTCACCCAAGTGCCCATCTGAAATTAGGAACATTCACTGAACCAATAAAACACATAATACCAACTCAGAGCATAAACTGAATGGTAAAACAAAGCTAAAATAACACAGAAACCAAAACAAGTTAGTATAGTTAATAGATATTTCAGACACAGGAAGAACATATGATTGAACAAAAATGCCTAGATATATGAAATATTTACTGGTCCTCAGACTTGATTGGGTAGAAGATGACTTCTGTCATTTTCCACTAACAGGTCTGAACTTGCATTACCTCTCGTGCAGTTAATAATTTCAGATAGCATATTGTAACAATCGCATCCAAGTTTCTGCATTACCTATGTGAATTAATTCTTTATCTGTCACTTGCAGATCTCAAATCTAACTGAACAAGTTTAATTCAGACTTACAGAAACATTCATGCACAGTTAATTTAAACAAAATCACATTGTTTACCTCCTACAAAAGACTTCAAAAACTCAGAATGTGTATACACAAACTCAGAATGAGTATACCCTGTTTAAGTACATTTCAAAACAACAATTATGATATTTTACAAGCATTTCTCCACAAAATGGCAGATACCACAAAACAACAATTTACTTGTTTGTTTGGTTTTGCTTCAAAGTAATTTGCAAATCATATGTACACTTTGGAATAATATCAGTTTCTAACAAAATATAGAAATGTCAAGTTGAAAAAACATTAGCCGATTTAATACCACTCACCAAAATAAAAACATTAGAAAGAAGATGGAAACTATCTCAACCAACTCAAACTAGAGTGGAATTTAGATGAACGGAATGCAATTATGCACTGGAATTTAGCCAAGACACTGAAATTAGTGTATCTATTCTGTGTAAGTGCCAAGGAGTTTGGGGAGTTTGGTTTCCAAGCCGTCAGAAGTATGAAGCAACACATAAAACAAAGTTTCATTTCTAGCTGCAACTCAAGACTGCTGTTTCCAAAAGGCTTAATTTCAGCAATTCTCAAAAACTGTTACACTAACTTAATGAACACTGGCTTATCTGCCAAGGCACCACTCCCTTACCAAATGCTACAGCCTTTGAACATTTACAAAGATTTGAACCACAGTAAAAACAGTGACCCTTCCGTGTTTCTTAGGGCTGAGTTTTTCTTCCAAAGCCTTCTTTGGACATGCCCCAGGCAAGTAAAGACACAGCCTATCTTGTTCAGCTGTTCAAAATTGATGGGGGCAAAACCACTGCTTTGATGGGGTCAAAGACCTGCTGTTTGAAATTTTTAAAATTTAAGTCAATAAAGGCAGAAAACTGATTTCTGCCTTTATTTTAAATAATAGAACTGGAGCTTTAGCCGAAAGCTCTAACTGCTCTCCTTAGTCCTCTCCTTAATATGAATTATCCTTCTACCTTTTCTACACCGATTTCTTCATCATTATTCTCACTAGTTTCACTCTCCAAACAGAAGCAAGCATTATGAAAAATTATACTTGGAAAATAAAGCATCACCAACAACTCAAAAAACTTAGTGGACCTGTCTCACAGGGCACACTAAACAATTCTTGCCTGTTCTGTTTTCTGCAGTAACACTTCAGGCATCTCAAAACAGGCAGAGGCACAATATACTTTTCTGTGACTTCTATGAAAAACCTAGTACTTAAGATCACTTCCTCTTCATGTCGATAGTGTCTTTTGACAATTTGAATGTCAGTTTGGGAATTAATTTGCTTAACTTTTCAAGAACAAAGGAAGAAAGTACCTCTTGCACTCCTGCTTAACGTAGGCAGTAGTAACTGTTCATAAGTTCTATTTCTTTAATAAATACCTTTAGGAAAAAAAAATTAGCCATTTTTTTAAACTAACTAAAAAAAAATCTCAGAAAGAGAGCAACCACATCTGCTATCTTGCCCATCTTTCTAGAAACTAAGAAAAAAATTGCTTTTAAGGTGCTGGGGAGTAAGAGCATTCTCTGCAAGCTACTGCACAAACAATCTCAGACAGAAGACGGGTGACAGGCATGGGAAGATCCTTCACTCACTATCCAGTTGGCACAAGCACCTGTAAGCCAAAGCAGGTTTCTGTACCTTATAGAAATTTTATGCAGTTAAATAAAACTACCTTTGTGCCAGAGAAGACAGGATAAGTAAATTTAGTCTCAGCACGCTACTGAAATTTAAATCAAGATTATAAATAAGTTATTTTGTTCAAAACCTTGGCTTTAATTTAAAGTGACATCTTAAGAGCACTCTGTTTCTAAAATACTGGAGGGAATAACTGCCATGCAACTGTCACAAATGGACAGCCTGAAAAAGCAGATAGCTGTCACAAATCCCTCTGTCCACGAGGACATGACTTCAAAGAATTTAATGACTGGAAAAAGGGAAACACAACCCCCAGTTTTAAAAAAGAGGAAAGCGGAAGATCCAGGGATCTACAGAGCAGTCAGTCTCACCTCTGTGCCAGGCGAGATTATGAAGCAGATGCTCTTGGAAGCCATGCTAAGGCACATGGAAAACAAAGAGGTGACTGGAAAGAGCCACCATGGCTTTACAAAGCAGAAATCATGCCTGGTGAGCACCTGTCATGGAGCTACAGCAGAGCAATTGACACAAGGCACAAGAGCAAAGCACAGAAACTGACATTGTGTACCTGGACCCCTGCAAAGCTTTGGACACTGATTCACACAATACCTTTGTCTCTAAATTGGAGACACTGATTTGGTGGATGAACTTGGTGGATAAACAACTGTCAGGATGGCTGCACAGAAAGAGTTGTGGTCAAAGGCTCCTTGTCCACATGGAGACCAGTGAGCAGTGGTGTCCCTCAGGGTCAGTACTGGGGCTGATACTGTTCA
>VZTX01003179.1:39391-57948 GCA_013400915.1 Pardalotus punctatus | reverse complement strand
GTGTGCTCACAGCCCTTTTAGAAAGCCAGTTGTGCCCTGGGCTGCACCAAAAGCAGCGTGGCCAGCAGGGCGAGGGAGGGGATTCTGCCCCTCTGCTCTGCTCTGCTCTGGTGAGACCCCACCTGCAGTGCTGTGTCCAGCTCCGGGGTCCCCAACATAAGCAGGACATGGAAGTGTTGGAGAGAGTCCAGAGCAGGGTCATGCAGTCGGTAAAGGGACTGGAGCACATCTCCTACAAAGCCAGGCTGAGAGAGCTGGGGCTGTTCAGCCTGGAGAAGGGGAGGTTGTGTGGAGACCTCATAGCAACATTCCGGTGTCTGAAGGGGCCTGCAGGGAGGGTGGAGAGAGACCTTTCATCAGGAGTTGTAGTGATAGGATAAGGGGGAATGGGTACAAACTGAAAGAGGGGAAATTTAAGTTAGATATTAGGAAGAAATACTGTAACAGGGTGAGATACCGGAGAGGGTGAATGAGATATTACTGGTCAGGGAGGTTACAGATGTCCTAAACCTGGAGCCTCAAGGAGAGTTTGGATAAGGCCTTGAGATACCTGGTCTAGTAGGCGGTAACCCCACCCTTGGCAAGGCAAGTTTAAGGTCCCTTCAAACCCTTAACATTCTATGATTCTATGTCTTTTGAATGAATATTTAGGTATATCCACGTAAAATGGTGAAATAAGTCAGAGGTTATATTGTGACTTTCAGGTAAACCTGAAGTAATCTGCTCAATTTCTAGGAAATGACAACATACTTAGCATGTTGCCCTTGATAATTTCACATGAACTTTTCTTATTAGGTATCCCATAAAGCCTTTTTTTCAGGCCATTCATGATGTCAGGTTAGACTCCAGAGCCTTATCACTACAACCAGCCTCAGGACATCTCACTGCTGTGGTGGAAACTGTGGTAAATACACAATATTCTGTCTGTGAAAGAAAAATCTAATTGCTTCTGCTGAGCAGTGGCTGTGTGCATTCTCCCTATGTACACTCCTTTCAACTTTTGCAAAAGAACGTGAATACAGGTTAGTTCTTTTGAAGGTCAAAACCAGAAGCTTTCTCACACTCTTACAAAACACATCTGCATAAGCATAGGTCTCAGATTTTCTTTCATCATATGTTGCTCATGTATGAAAATACATTAACCCACTATGTGCTTTCAAGAATACCCTTTGCTTCTGGAACCAAAATAATTTAAGAACCAAATTTATTGCTGTGGGCTACAACGTGATAAAGATAAATGGTCCAGAAGAAATCCAGGAGAGCAACTCACTGAATGACTAAATGCTCATAATCTGAATACAACCCTACACAACGTCTCTTTGTTCCATGACTATGTCAAATGACAGCTATTTTTAACATTACTTCTGGTATACCATTACATTTGTTTTCTGTATAGACAAGGTCAAAATAAAATAAGTATCCTGTAATTTGGCATCTAGAAAAATATTTGAGAATGCCGTAAGTACATTCTGAGAAAAATAAGTTTTAGTGTTTCCAGATATTCTGATTTTTCTTTTAAAATATATTTTTCAATGAGGATAATTTAGATTGTACAGAGTACTTCTTTACTGTGTTCCTTGCTTTCACTCTTAGATGTAGCTGATTGACAAGAAAATAAATTGCAAAAAGAATGTGTCCTTCACAAACAGAAATTCTTACATCACATTCCTACAGAATTTAAAAAAATAAACAAACCAAAAACAAAACACCAAAACAAAACAAAATGAAAGAAGAAATGTGAGAAACAAAAACCCTTCAAATGCACATATATGCCCTTTCTCCACACCACCCTCACCAGATGGAGTGTTTAGAGTGCTCCTGCAGTGCTTCAGCCACATATTTTGGGCTGGGCAAGGAAGCAATGAATATAAAAAGGAAATATTGACTTTAAAAAGTAAATCAGAATAAACACAAAGCTTTTATGATCATACATGGTAACATTACATTTCCTACATGTAAAAAATTGTGGTAAATGAACCAGGACAGGAAAAAAAAAAGGTAAACAAAGAACATTACTAATAGTATAATTTATCTGGAGAAGACAAGTTTCTTATATGACAAGCTTCCCACTTTGTAATTTATCTTGTGATATACTGGAGAATTTGATACATAAACATGAAACCTCTATTTATGAAATATTTGAAAGAACTGCAAGCTGAATACATATTAAAGATACAAAAATAGCAATCAAAATAGATACCTCCCTTTTCCAAATATATCTGTAATCTAATCTATATATCTATGTTTATCATCTTTACATATGATAGTGTACAAAGTTAAGGGAAAATTCAGGTTCCAAAATGCAATTTTTCTTGCAGGAAAACCATGTAATTCAAACTACTTAGTACCATGTATTCAGATTGTTTTGAGAAAGTCCAACAACTACTTAATCATTCCTTAGGCTACAAATTTCTCTCTTTAATGTACTATGAAATCAAAGGTCAAAATAAAAACACAGGATAGTTTTCAGTGACCTCCTTAGCACACCATAGAACTATTTACAGCAGGCCCTTTCTTTTTCTGCTTATGCAACAATTTCTGAAATGTGTTTACTTGGGATCCCACATTACAGTTTTTGTAAAATCTCAAATTTTTCGCATCTTCTCAAGGATGCTAAGAGAATTCAACAGTTTAGCACTTGACACTTCTTGTAAAATCCCATTAAATTGTCTTCCCTTTCAATTGTTAAATAAGGCAGCAAAAATAGCTGCAAAAATCAGTTTAGAAATATCACCAAAGGAAACAATGTTTTTCAAAGTTATTTCAGATGTTCATCATGGAGTGTTAAGGGTTGGAAGGGACCTTAAACTTCATGTAGTCCCAAAAGCCCCTGTGAAGGGTAGTGATACCTGCCACTAGACCAGGGCGCACAAGGTCTTATCCAATCTGGCCTTGAACATTCCATGGCTGAGGCATCCATAGCCTTCCTGAGCAACCTGTCCCAGTGTATCACCACCCTCACAGTAAAAAACATCTTCCTAATATCTAACTTAAATTTCCCCTCTTTCAGTTTGTACCCATTCCCCCTTATCCTATCACTACAACTCCTGATGAAAGGTCTCTCTCCACCCTCCCTGCAGGCCCCTGCAGACACCGGAATGTTGCTATGAGGTCTCCACACAACCTCCCCTTCTCCAGGCTGAACAGCCCCAGCTCTCTCAGCCTGGCTTTGTAGGAGATGTGCTCCAGTCCCTTTACCGACTGCATGACCCTGCTCTGGACTCTCTCCAACACTTCCATGTCCTGCTTATGTTGGGGACCCCGGAGCTGGACACAGCACTGCAGGTGGGGTCTCACCAGAGCAGAGCAGAGCAGAGGGGCAGAATCCCCTCCCTCGCCCTGCTGGCCACGCTGCTTTTGGTGCAGCCCAGGGCACAACTGGCTTTCTAAAAGGGCTGTGAGCACACGCTGCTGGCTCATGTTGAATTTTCCACCAACCATCACCCCCAAGTCCTTCCCCACAGGGCTGCTCCCAATCACTTCTCTGGCCAGCCTCTGGGTGTGTCTGGGATTGCCACAGCCCTGGTGTAGGACCTTGCACTTGTACTTTGTTGAACTTCTTGATGTTCACACAGCCCCACTTTCCAGGCCAGTCCAAGGTCCCTCTGGATGGCATCCCTTCCCTCCAGCATCTCACCTGCCCCACACAGGCTGGTGTCATCAGGGAACTTGCTGAGGGTGCTCTTGATGCCACTGTCCCTGTCACCGACAACGTGTTGAACAGTATCAGCCCCAGTACTGGCCCTGAGGGATGTATATAATCTCCTTTGTTTCTTGTATGAATATTTACAAGCACAAGGAGCCAAAAAATCAATCAAACAAACAAAAAAAAAAACTGAACCAAAAAAAGCAAAAAAAACCAACAAAAAACCAATAGGCTTTCCCATCTTTAAAGAAAGAAAAATAGTTTGGTCTTCAGTTAAAACACGTAACTGAAATAAAATCCAAGTGCAGACAACCTATAGCTCTAAACTAAAAGTAATAGTTCTAATTCCTGTAAAAGAAGGCAGCACGAGGCAGATCCAACTGCCCCAAAACTTAAGAGTTAACAGACTGTGAAACCGTAAGGAAAGGAAAATCTTCACAGCTAAGACATTACAGAAGATAGGACTGACCTAGGAATAGCTGGACTATGTATTCTGCAGAAATAATTGAAATACCATCTGGTTACAGTCTCAGTTTCTGAAATGGTATGATTTTACCTATAACTAAAGAATGAAATAATTTACTATTGCCATTATGTAAAAAGAATTATATTTAAGAGCAAGTCATATAGGCTATACCTGGGATTCATAAAATGACTATGCATTTCCAGTTAATTTCCATGCACTGTATCTTTTTTTTTGTATTTAGAGAAGAAAAAATCTAGAAATTATTTCTGGTAATATCTCTCTGGCTCTGCTTACATTTAAAAAATTAATGTCAGCCAACAGTTCAATATTTTATGCAGCACTATTCTTTTAATAATTAATAAAACAGGAGAGTGCTGCAAGTAAATTCAGCCACCGAGCAGAGTATGAATCTAGAGAATGGGGTCATGAAATGAAGGAAGGAAAATTAATTACATGTATTTTCACAGCCATTTAACTATAATTACCTGCAAATATCAGAAAATTGAAAAGGAAAATTAAATACCTCAGTGTCAAAATGTAGCATCACAATCACACTGCTCTTTGGAACCTACTAATTATTTTTGCTTTGTGTGATTTCTTGTTTTCTTACTGAAGGTGAATAGCAGTAGGCACTTCCTTGGACAGGGGAAAAGAAGTGGAAGAAGCTCCTGAGAATAATTTTGGCAAAGGCACAAGGGAGCATGAAAAGAAAGACCAAAAGGATAAAAAAGCTTTCAATTAATCTAGCTATTTGAAAGCAAATTCAATCAAAATGAAACATATTTCTAGTTTACTTTTTACAAAATGTTCCTATACCATGAGAATATCAGCATGGGTACAATGGTACAATATTTGCAACTGCTCCTGAATGGTTCTAGTAGCTGGATGTTCAGACATTTGTTGAAGGATTTGACAACAATTATGAAAGAAATGGAAAAAAAAATAGCAAAGTTTTTGCCCAAAAGTGAAAGAAGTATCAACTTCAGACATCTGGCAAATCATCTCACACCTTTCAGTCACAAAGAAAATGTCATTGAATTGAGAGGTAATAAACATATTTATGACCAGAAAAATGTCATTGATCAAATGACCCAATGTCATTCAAATTAACCTAAACATCAGGACAGAATACTGTTGATCGCTCAGCATCGTATCTCAACTGTGCCTGCAATCTTGACCCCAAATAATTTCCAGTTCTCTCCCACTGACCTCAGTCTTCTCAAACAGCAATTCCTGCCAGTCCTACCATAAAAGGTTTTGTTCTCTAGAGTTTGAAATATTTTTTTAACGTTTTGGTTGTAATAAGACAGAAGCCAAAAACTGAACACATCAAACACTTCATGATATGCAACAGCGGTTAATAGTTATGTTTATCTTACAAATCTTCATATATACAGGATAGGTTAAGAGCTACTTATTCAATGAAAGGAAGTTTTCTTGCTACACCAAAAATTACAAAATTGGAAAAAAAATAATATAATACACAAAAAAATTTAATGTCAAGGATCACAAAGACTCTTTCACTCTAAGGATAACTGGGTAGTCATGTGGGATTATTAGTAAAATTACCAGTGTCATACACAGATAGGTAAGAAATGTGTTTACAACAAGTTAGTGAAAAAGGAGTATTTTTCTTCCATGAGTATGGATGGATGGTTGATTGAATGCATAGTTTCTAGGACCAGCCTTACTACAGTTTTTTTGCTGCAACTATTGTGCCTGGCCTTTGTTGCCTTGGGTTCTGATTTGTCTCCTGCCCATCTGCACCCTTTATTCATGACCATAATTCTTTCCCTTGCAGAATTAAACAGAGCATGGTTCATTTATTTAAGTTTTATGGCAAAATTTAGTATTGAATCTCTCTTGTATAAATTGTAAACTGTAAAAAATAAAAACAGAGAGAGAAAAGCATAAAAATAAAAAGGGAGTGTAAAAAAAATCATTTACTACTTGGCACTATTTATTATTTGGCCCTCATAAAATCACTTGCCTAAGTCTCATAAGTGTGGAGATGAAAGAGAGTATTTTTTTTCTGCACCTTCTGAGGTCACTGAATAGGAGATTTTATAAAAATTAATTCAGAGAGCAAACATTACAAAGAGATAAACTAAGATACAACCAGATGACGATAGTGACTCTTGCAATTTTGCTTTTTCTTCTGTTTTAGGTGTTTTCTGTGTGAAGATGAATGAATGCTTTTATATTTCTACTTTTACATTAATTGTAATCCTCTCTCAAAGTGTTCAGACAGTTGGCTATACAACATAAATTGTATTACACTTGAGTCTGTGAGCATTAACTACATTAGAAGGAAGTTTTAACTTTCTCTAGAAGGAATTTATCTAAATGGCAGATTACACTTTAGAATAGCTGCTTGCCCCAGCAATTAAATTCTTCTGATTTTTGGACATGCTTTCAGAAATGAAGTGCTGCTCATTCTTTAATCCTCTACGTTTGAAAATGGCAAATTCCCAAATAAAATTATCTGGACACACCAGAGGACTAGATCACAAGCCCCACTTTTTGCTAAAAAGCACGATATAACTATTCATGCACCTCGAACCATTTCATTTTCTCCACCAACTCATTCAAGACTTTACCCAACATTAACAGGAAAATAACAAAATTAAACTCAGCTAATTTGCTCAGCTATGCACAATGCCAGTTTTTCATTGATAGTTCTGGCATTGCTGCAAGTTGAATTGCTGATAGAAGACCCTACAACCAATTACAGCTCAGTGTCCTACACCTTTTGACATTTATATGTTATCATATCTGCTATACAGTTTGCTTCAAACCAGATGGCATATTATGACTTCCTGTCTAGCATTTAATCCTTCAGGCAAAGCCCATAGGATTCTCCTACCTAGTAATTCCAGTAGCACCCCTTGAATTGAAAAACAGGCGGACCCCTAGAGGAATGGGATTCTCTAACTTTGTTTTTCTTTTCTTTTAAACAAAAAGAGTGTCAAGAGTGTTTTAAGCAGGTTTGTTTCTTCCCATACTCCATGAGCAGTTCCTTTCTTAGTGCTCTATGAGGTCCGGAGAACAGTTTGCACATCCCTTCACTGACTCCTACAGAAAAGGGAAAAGAATGCTCTCCCAAAGAGTCCCTGTGATGACAGCATTTCAAGCAAACTGCTTGATAAGACTTACTCTCAGGCATCCCACACCATCTGTGAACCCATGCTCACCCAGCAGAGGCAACACAGAAACCACAAACACAATCCAATAAGTGCTAGTCACTTTGCACAGCATGAAGTTTTGACATGAGCAACAAGGTAAATTGGCAAAGAATTCTTAAAGCAGATGTTGATGTGACTGACTTTGGCAAAAGATCAAAACTCTGGAATCTCAGAGAGCAGTTTGTGTTGACAACTGCTCAGGCATATTACAAGATGGACAGTGAACAATTGAAAAGAAACAGAAATGCCTAAGTGTTTCATAAATATTTAATCACACCATCTTCCAAACTATAAGAGATTTGGGCCACACTTCCCAGAAGCTAAGAATAAGGAAAGCTCCCCCTGCCTGACAAATTGCTGAAGTTCTCTTCCATTGACTGGAGTTCTAGACAGCATATAACCTTGACATTCCAAATTTATACGGCCTTTTTAGAAGACAGCACATCAACTATGAAATGGCAGCAATGCTTTTAATTAACCAGTTTATGAGGTCAAAGACCACAGCTTCTCTAGTCATCAATAACACCTTTTGTGCACTTTTCCTTTGCACTAAAGGCAATGAAGTATTTTGAGGGGCTTTTTGGAGCACTACAGTATTTTAATTTACCAGCAAGTGTTCTAAACAACCTGATTATACTGTTTGCAAATAGAAGTATGTTTAGCAGACTGTACCCATCTTATGCAGAGTGAGAATGTCACAAAAAGGTCAGACACAAGGGAGTAAATAAACTCAGCAGGAATGACCCTTTGACAAATGCAGTGCTGAGTAAGAACACTTGTGTACCTTGAAACTTTGCAGTTTATTGCCACAAACAAATTCATAAATCACCCTGAAGGTCTTGCCTCAAAACCATTATGTTTACCTTTAATAGGTTGCAAACGTACAATCTATTTTAACAGCTTTATGATGATGCATTTTACCACAGGATTCCTAAGATCTCATATAACTATGAGCAAACAGCTTAAAAAATGTTTAAGAAAGAAAGCATATGGTAACATTTACCTCACCTACTAGCAGATCACTTTTTTTTTCCAGTTCATTTTAAGCCCACCAAACTTTGTAACAAAGAATACCTACATTTAATTGGAAAAATGGAGGAAACTGAATTTAAGATTATCTGGGAATCTTTAACTACTCTGGGAAAAAATTGGCTAGGATACCTGAGCTGAAAGCCCATCACACATAGGAAGACACAAAAACCTCAGGGTTTTAATCTCTTTATTTTCATGGAATCATAGAATAGTTTAATAGGAACAGACTTTTCAAGGGTCATTTAGTCCACCCTCCCTCCACTTGGGCTTGCTGAACCTCATGAGGTTCCCACAGGTCCCCTTCTTGAGCTCATCCAGGTTCCTCTGAATGGCATCCCATCCTTCAGGAGTGTCATGCCACCACTCAGCTTGGTGCCACCTGCAAATCTGCTGAGGGTGCACTTGATCCCTTTGTCTGTCATTACTGAAGATATTAAGTAACACTACTCCCAATATAGACCACTGAGGGCACCACTTGCCACTGATCCCTACTGGAACACTAAGCCATTGACCACTACCCTCTGGATGTGACTGTCCACCCACTTCCTCATCCATCAGTCTACCTATCCAATCCATCTCTCTCCAATTTAGAGTAAATGATGTTGTGGGGGACCCTGTCAAAAACTCTACAGGAGTCCAGACAGACAACATCTGTAGCCCTTTCCTTGTCCACCGATGTAGTCCCTCCATTGTAGAAAGAGTTGGAACTAGATGGTTTTTAAGCTCCCTTCCAATCCAAACCATCCTACGGTTCTACAGTTTCCAAGAGAAATTTTTGTATACACTACAGACGACCTTGAACTAATCGCCAAGGCAGTTAAAAGCCGGTAAGTTGATCTGCAATGAATTCAGGTACAAATAAATGCTGGAGAGGGTATCCAAGAAGCTCTACCTCCTACTGGAATATCTATCAGCTGAACACCGCTGGAACCAGGAGTGGTAGTTATGTTTGTTCTTTTCTACAGCTCTTCCATCTTTCTTCTTCTAATTTCTTCTTGGAGTTTTGAGTAACTCAAAATTGCATGGGCTTGGAGCCTGATAAGTTGCATGTGGTATAAGTTAATGTTTTGTGTAGTGTTTTATGTTCATTGTATGCTGCTCTAACCTTTTGCCAGAGTTCTCTGGTTTTCTGAAGTTAACATTACAGTTTTTGTTGTTGTTTGACCCCTGGAGGATATCTTGTTGGTAATTCTCCCATGGGTCTAATTCTGATAACATAAAAAACCGTAAGCCCTTTTAAGAGGCTCATCAAGACAGTTTTTTGGGGCTGGTATTACTTTATATCATGGAAGTAAGTCTACAAAGACCGCATGTTGAGAGTCTTGTATAAAGTTAATCTATATTTGGTTACTACTACTAAACAGAATATCAAGAAACTGGAAACCCACTTCCAATTAACAATTAAAAGAATTTCTGTACTGGACCAACAAATAGTTTTTCAACTAGTATAACATCAAGAAGTGTTCAAGGAGTATTTGGTACAAAGACTTCAAAGCAAAAGAGAATCTCCTCATCAATGGTATTGCCTAGGTGCATGACAATTAAACAATTCCAGATCTGGTTCAGGACTTGAAACATTGTCTTCTGTGTATTTAAAGTCCAAAACATACACAGACAATGTAGTGAGATACCCAAGTTCTCTTCTAGTTGTCTGTGAACTTTTGTGTACTTTGTTTTAATAGGAGGCCTCTGGGCCTCAAAGTGACACCATGCATGCACTCAAGCAAGCAGATGTGCACGTAGCTCTTGGTCACTGAATTGAGGTTTTCATCAAACTTGTTATCATAATCCCAAAATCTCATTGCTGACAAGTAAAGTGTATAGTTAAGAGTTTAAAAAAAGGAAAAAAAAAAGTTCTTTTAAATATGCTTTCAGTAATGTTTATCTACAGTGAATTTCCTATGCTGTGTTAATGTCCAGTTACTAAAATTCACACTCCTTATACAACTCTCCACAGAGCTGTCACTACCATTTTAAATAACTTAATGTCATAATGGCTTTTTGTCACTTCAAGAGTATACCTTCAGTATTACTTCAGAATATGCTGAACAACATTGATTCACTGCAGGCTCCATTAACAACTTCTCTACAAACCATAAAATAAAATTACAATCACTATGAAAATAGACCAGTTACTGATGCCTTGTTTAGCATTTTTTATATAAGACAGAGTTTCTTCTTATGACACACAGTTTTATTAAGGGTATTTGGTGAGGGACCTGCCAAAAGTGACTTCTGCACACTGCTTCAGTCAGACTGCTTCTGAAGGAGCCATGAAGCAGGCAGGTAAACAGCTCCAGTAAACTTCTGAGATATGTCACCTATTTTCAACAGCTGCACTAAGCTTGCTCAGTACTGCATATATATCCTGGGATCTCCTAATCCCATTCTTTATCAGATCTTCCACTAAGTTATTTGGAACAGGGATAACTGCAGTCTACCTAGATATGTGAAAGCATAAGCAGAAACACAGCCAATAGTATGCAGTACTCAAGCAAAAATCAGGGACTGTGATAATCAGACTGGGATGTTCAGAATTCTTTAATCTTCACTGCCAACTGGGTGAGAAGGCAATGAGACACAACTGTTCTCAGAAAACAGACAATTCTAGAGCTGAACATAAATTTTGTGGCCAAAATATTCTGGATACTTTATCCTTACTTAAAGAACTTCCTTGGCATCAAGTATCCTGGAAGTTTAAAGCATTGGTGGAATGACTTTTCCTCCTTAGAAAAGGATGCATGACCTTATATAGACATCATGCAGGCTAACACCTTTTCTGATGAAGACAGGTGAATAGGTCAACAAAATTAAAATTACCATTTTAAATTACATGGCCCTCACTAAAAATGCTCATATAGAGAGCCTGCTTCGCATCAGTTAAAATAGTTTCTAACTGTTGAAGGCTGTTTATCCTCCAATGGTTACTGCAGAGAGATGCTCTTGATATTGATAAAAAAATCCAGCCTTCAAATCTCTAAATGTTCACTAAAATCACTGTATAGACAGTGTTTGTCAAAACCTCTGAATAACAATCAAAGTCTGTACACATACGTTCTTACAATTTCTGGGTGGTTCTGCCATACATTCTCAATATGGTATTTG
The DNA here is from genome assembly GCA_013400915.1 of Pardalotus punctatus. NCBI lineage: Eukaryota > Metazoa > Chordata > Aves > Passeriformes > Pardalotidae > Pardalotus > Pardalotus punctatus. The sequence goes on along the minus strand of VZTX01003179.1, from coordinate 46,514 downwards.
GAACTCTGAATTCTCTTGCAGGAGAAAAAATATACAAGTTATTTTTAACTGTTAAAACAGTAGTTACAATAAATCAGACTTACTGATGATTCCCTGATCTCAAATCTTATTTTTTAATAGCTCAAGCAAGACTGCAGATAGATCTATTAGAAGTCTTGAAAAGTGACATCTTATGCTCCAAGAAAGCTGCTTAGAAAATAAATTCCACCTCAGGCATGGAAGGGAGAGAACAGACAGAGAGGAAGAGCAAGAGAGATCATGAGCATAGTCTTAAGTTAGATATCAAAATATCAACTTGCTTGAGGACCAGTGCTTGACAGTATAAGCATACATTCACAAATGCTCACAACTAGTCAAGCAGATTTAAGCACATAGTGCAAGCTGAATTGAACAGTAAACCTCAAAGGTTAAAAATCTGCTGTAAGAAACCAGATTTCAGCTGATTATACTAATTTTCATGTAACAGAGAAAGTATAAGGAAAACAAAATAGATGTGTCAGAAATTGTGAAGGCATGATGGGAAGAGAAAATGAGATGTTGAATATATGAATAACAGCAACGCCATGATGAATGCATAAACAGGATGATTTGTTGGCACAATGCTGCTGACATTATTATGCCCATTAAGTAGCAGAAGAGTGCATCTACAAAGCATTATAGAGTCACAGTGAATATAAAGCTTCCCCCAACCTCAAATTGAGCCCACTCATGCACAAGCAGGCACACCATTCACACTAACAGTGAATTAAGGTAGAAACAAGTTAAACAATCAGTGCAAATTGTAACACTAAAACTGGAACACTGTAACTTCATTAAAATATTCTATAGTCTTCTGACATATTTACAAAGTATTTTGTCACTACAAAAGGTCAAATTTCATATTATTAGGTATAAAAATTATGCATAACAACATAGGAAGAAATATCAAAATAATTAACAGTGAACTACATTTTATGCTCCATTCCTAACTATCTAGATTTTTTCCTTGACTGTTAGCTAGACTAATGTAAGCTTAACATTAGAGAGAAACAGTTTTCATAAACCATTCTACATTCACTTAAAACTATTCACTGTCACCTGAATACCAGAATATGAATACTGCTCCCTACTCCAAAATTCTCAAAATCAAATATGATGCCAATGCAGTGGTGAGAGCTGCTCCAGAACGGGGGCAGGGACAGTCCCCTCAGCATCAGCATGGCATAGTACAGCTCCCAGTGCCACTGCTGCTCAGCCTCACCTCACACACTGATACGCATCGCTCTTCCCAAACCCCTGTCCTCTGAGGAGGGAGCACACGGGGCAGCAGCAAACAGGATCCAAGAGGTGCAAAAGCTCTGCTGAACCCCAAATCGGAGCCAGTGAGCCCCGAAGGGCATCAAGTTCCCCCCCGGGCTGCCAGCAGGGCAGACAGGGGCTAGGAGAGGACTCCATTGTCCCCCTCCCCAAGGGTGAGCCAGATGAGATGACCGGTGAGTCAGGACAGGTGCGTGCCTTCAGGATTCACGGACATAGCCTCACACAGAAAGCAGCACAGTACCCCTTGGACAAGCATGGATCTTGGGGGTCCAGGGGTGAGAGGCAAGCACATAAAACAAACAAGGGCTTCAAAGCCTTCATCTAAAAGATGACCAGTCTCTCCTCCAGTGGGCACAGGGCTCAGTGCAAAGCTCTTCAAAGCCTCAGAACAATAGCACGCTTCCTCAGGTCCCACAACGTTCAGCCCTGGAACCCAACTCTTCCTCAGTGCCACAGAGAGATAACCCCAAACCACCCCAAGAGTGGGGAAGGAGAGTTGCAGGCCAGGCAGGGACCCTCCTGTTCTGATCTGGCTGTACCTTGGGCAACTGCAAGACCAGGAAGGGGGCAAAAATAGTAAGAAAGAAGTAACCACACTATCCAGAAAGTGCCTGTAAACTTTCTCTCTCTCTTTATTGCACATTTCCCATTGTCCCAAAAAAGGACCAACAAAGTCAACAGCCAGCTATGTAGCACCTTCCAGTATTTTTAAGGGATGGATATTTATTTTCAACAATTACCCAGCATAAGCATTAAGACCTCAAGATTTTCACTGGGTCTTTTAAAAAGGAAAACAGTATCAGGTGATAGAAATAATTCATTCAGGTTTTGGACAGCAGATTCCTGAATTTACAACAGTGGCCTAGAAATACTCATCCATAAATACAAATTATTTAAGTATTACCTACTTCAGATAAAACAGCAAGTACTTGAGACAGTTTGTCTATTTTTCATGTATGTGGCTGCCAGTAGGTTAACTTTTTCAATTCTTATTTGGTGCTGAAGGAGGTGAAGGCCAAAAGTGGGGGGTTTAACTGTCTCTCCCCACTATGCTGTACTTAACTCCTCATAAACAGAAACAGGTTCACCCACAGTGGTCTGTGATTGCTTCATATAATACACCAACCAGCTAGTTCTTCTCTCGAATTAATCACATTAATGCCTCCAAGATAACTGACTACCTTCTCTGTACCACCTTTGCAACAGCAGCTGTTGCAAGAAAGCCCACATTGCGTGCTCTAATACTTGAGGACTCTTCCTCAGTTGTGGCTATGCAAAACATGCTGGCATAATGTGCTTCTCCACAGGTTGCCAGTTCATGGAGTACCATATGTAACCAATGTAATAATATTAAAGACTATTAAAGTCCTATGACAAGTGACTGAGGGAACTGAGGTTCTTTAGCCTGGAGAACAGGCGGCTCAGAGGAGACCTTATCACCCTCCACAACACCCTGAAGGGAGACTGTAGCCAGATGGGGGTCAGTCTCTTCTCCCATGCACTTAACAACAGGACAAGAGGACACAGTCGTAAGTTGCCCCAGGGGTGGTTTAAGCTGGACATTAGGAGGAATTTCTTCACAGAGGGGGTGATTGGGCCCATTAGAATGGGGAGGTGGTGAAGCCAACAATCCCTGAAGGTATTTAAGAAAAGAGTGGATGTGATACTTAGTACCACCAAGTTGACATGGTGGTGCTCTGTCATAGGCTGGACTTGATGACCTCAAAGGTCTTTTCTAACCTAGGTCATTCTATGATTCTGTGAAGTCACCTCAGGCCCAGTGTCTCATAAGTTTCTGTTATAAAGTTTGTCCAAACTCATGCTTCGAAATTTATGAAAAAATTCCAGACAATAAGAATGATTCTGGATCAAGACATAAATTTACATCTTTCTGATAAAGTCAAATACGTTCAATTCAGAAATACGTTTCCTCTGAGGCCTTCTGGAAAAGCGCAATTTAAATTTCTTTAAGAATTTTGTTCAAAGAAAAATGCTCTGCTGACTGAGCTGTTAATTAAAAGAGCTTTTAATTGAAGATCTCGAGATTTTAACACTAATTTAAAACAACAACGAAGTGCATTGAAATATCCTACAGTATCTTGAAAATCATTCAACATAGCAGCTTGTATTACCCAAAATCAGCAAAGCTGTGAAGTAATACAATTAAGTATTCCTTTCAATGCCTCCAATCTATTGTGTCTTTGTAGTACATCTTGCAATTAAGAATTGCTAACCTCTTCATTACTAAAATAGCTCTTTTCTGCCTCCAGAAAATTGACTAAAAGCTCAAATCACCATTTATTGAACAGTTTTCATTTCTTTTTATATTACAGATAATGCCCACAGGAATCACATCCTCTTCTCCTTTAATATCCCCTCTATTTAGCTGTTGTCATATCTATTTCATTTTCTCTCTCTGGGGCCGAAACCCGCCTACTCAAATTAAAAATATAGTGATATTCTACTCACTTTAGTCTCACAAAATTGCATTATCAACCCAAAGTTTCAAGACACAATCAGAAAAACTTCTATTCAAATATAGAACCATTTACAGAGTATTTAAATATGAACTGTGACATGGAAAACAAGAAATAACGTAGAAATAGTAAAAAGCCAGAAAAACCCTACAGTGTTGGCCACAGTGCCTAGCTCAGTGAGAAAGATTAAACAGAACACTGTCACAGGATGAACAAAATTTAGTCCCTAGCAGGACCGGTGTTTACTTGCAGATAGGTTCATTATAACCTTCTCCCACCCTTTAAAACAAGAGTTGAAATGCAATTCCAATAAAAAAGAAGCATAGGGATGGCAGAACAAACTTTTCCTTAAAAAAAGAGACCAGATAAAAAATACAGAGCATTGATTAATAACTGCAGCTGTCAAAGACTGTAATCGATGCAACACAGAATTCAAGTACGCACAAAGAAGCAAATCTCCTAAGAAGGCTTTTTATATTCCTGCTGTCTGCTGATGTTTTTCCCTAGAGCTTGAAGTACGATCCTTTGCATCGTTTCATAAATCAATGCCTCTGAACTTTCTCAGAAAGGAAGCCTGTGACTCACCCCAGTGACAAACTATATCCAGTATCTCACTTTTGAGAAGTCTTAAACCCTGCACAGAGATGCTCAATGCAGGGAGTGAAGGTACACAGTACCCTGTTAACAACTTCCGTCCGGAAAACCAGGTCTCTGGGCTGTCACGTTGTTACATGTTTTTATCCATGTTCACATACAGAGGGTTATAGGTTAACACCCCGCATCATGTTTGCTCCTACAGCTTTGAAATTTTGTACAAAACATCTTAAAATACAGAAAACCGTTATGGGCAAATTAGGTCTCTATAAGATCCCACGTAGATGTGATTTACATCTAATCTTTCTGGTGTAATAACCTCCTATGGTAGGAACACATTTGTTTGTAAAGACAAAATGTTTTTTTCATTTCCTGTAGTGCACAGATACATTTTAATATCTTGGTGAAATGTAATGAAATAGTAAAGTAAATATAAAGCAAAGTAACAAAGTGGGTTTTATTAGATTTTTTGATGTATATATTAATTATTTACATATTTAATAATTGTGTTAAATAAGGTTTCATGCATCATACTCAATACTAGTGCTCAATTTGTCTAGAGTTTTTTGGTGTAGTATCTTAGTGTATTTTCATTATATTATTTCTACTTGTTCCATCACTTCAAAGTCCTTATCAGTTCCAATTTGCCTTAGGCAAGATTTAATAATTTTAAAAGCATTATTTGTATGTAAGATGACCCATAAGCCTGCAGTACAGTATTTTAATAAAATAAACACTTTAACAGCCTCCTAAATACTATTTATGATCCAGTGATGAAGAGAATTATTTTTTCCATTAATAGAACTGGTGGTTCTTAATTAATGCTTTTTTCTAAAATACACTTTCAATAATGTCCCTGAATAAAAATGGCAGCTTTGTCAAAAAATTACATCTGGGCAAATAATCCTAGTCTTATGGAAGTACTTAAGAAATAGACACAAAATTATTGTTCATATAACCAAATGGGCAGCATTAGCCACACATTTGCTGAGACAGAATTCTTAATATGGCGGAGACCACAAATGTGAGAAAAGTGTGATGCTTTTATAAGAGGCTACAAAATTCAACTTCCAATTTTCCTATTTCTGCAATGCAAAATACTTATGCAGGGGGAAAGAAATGTTTAATCACAAAGCGCTTATTTTAATCACAAAGTGCTTATTTCAATCTGTATATTCTAACACCTTAAACAAGATATTACAATTTCCTACATAAATTAGTTTTCAATTTTTCAAAACAATGATTCGCTATGAAGTTACATACACTAACTCAAAACCAAATAAAAACAAACTTCAAGTGAGAAAGTGGAAACGCTCAAAATTTACAATCATCTTCCTTACAATCTTACAGATTGCTTTATATAATTGATCAAGCTATCTTTCTCTTATTAGCTGGTTACAACCACAGAAAACCACTCTCTCTGGTTGATCAGAAGAAAGCATCTATTAGACAAACTTAAAATTTTTATTTTACATATTATAGCTTACCTGCTTGGGAAGGCGGAAGAGAGAATTTTTGTAAAATATATCTTTAGCCTGACTCCATGTTCCATCAATGATGATCATAACAGATGGACTAGAAGACATCACTGCAACTTCTTCCAAATTGGTTGCTTCAGCTCCAGGATACAAAATTAGAGTATCGGGATTACTGCACACAGTTGCTAATTCAGGATACCTTCGTTGCACAGAAACACAAGATTAAAATAATTATTGAAAGTTTTCATGGCATAGGCATACTTTCAGATTCCAGCTCCTGCTCATCTCCGCCAAATTTTACTTAAAATGTCCCTTTCTCAGCTATCACTTTCTCCTTCCAACACACACCTCAGAAGTTGTTGGTTCTCTCTCAGCTTCTAAGTGGGGGAAGTAAAAAAACACCCACAAAACTAATCAATGAAAGCTTGATAAAGCAATGTATCATATATTTTCTGATGTTTAATCACTAGTCTAATGTCTATTGGAATCAAAGATGCTTTGAATTGTTTACCAAAATTTAATACACGTATTCTAGTAAAATTTGTTCAAACACTTGGTATAAAATTACTGCAATCATCCCATTTTTAACGCTGTATATGTAGAGAACATTAGCAATTCACAGTCCACACGTCTACAGGGCACTTTTGAAAATGTCATCATCTCAACTGATTTTTTTTTTAATTACAACTTTCACTAACTGTTACAGTTATAGTTCCCATACTTTTACATTCTCTTCTTCCTTCCTGTTGGCTTCTACATTTGGCAATGGTATCACTGGAATAACTACTGTCCATTCAGTGTACCGTTAGTGTATATGGAAGCTCCAGAATTTTTTGCAGGAAATCTGTAAAATAAGCCTGTGGCAAATACAATGTGGTGGTTTTACTCGGCCCAGTTTTTGCTAGTGGGTAGGGAGGGGCACAAAGATGGCTCCTGTGTGTCCTGTGTGAAGGTTCTGGAAGTTTTTCACCCTGTCCAGCAGAGCCACTCTCTGATGGCTCTGAAGATGATGGACATGTTGCTGGCCAAACCTGGGCCAATTAGAGATGTTAGTTACACCTCTGTGAAAACATATTTAAGAGGAAATCAAAACAATGGGTGCACACACTTCTTTGTAGCCAGAGGAGGAGGAGGAGATGAAAATATGTGAGGGAAAACAACATGGAGACGCCAAGGTCAGTGGAGAAGGTGGGGGAGGAGGTGCTCCAGGTGCCGGAGCTGAAAACCCTCTGCTGGCTGTGGTGAAGAACATGGGGGGAGCAGGTGGTCCCCCTG
>VZTX01003179.1:0-39048 GCA_013400915.1 Pardalotus punctatus | reverse complement strand
TCCCCTCCCCACCACTGCCTCATCTCAGCTCATGAGTCCAGTGTGTTTGTGTTCGTTTGATTCCTCTCCTCTGCACAGCTGTGGCAGGAGAGAGCATAGAGAGCAGACATCGTAGGTCCCTGGCATTTGGCCAGGGTCAAACCTCGACACAGAAGTACACGGAAACTTCTCTGCCCACAATGTTTTTAAACCTTACTTACACTATAGTAATTTGCTATCACTTTAGTTTAACCAAGAATCTTGCTACACAAACTCAAAAGCAAAGGGCCATATCATTACAGGGTACCTAGCACTCGAGGATTAAATCTAGAAAACTGGTCATTATTTTCACATTTGCCTTGAGAAGCCAAGCCTTCAAAGAGAAATACTATCCCGATTCTGGGATAGAAGAGATTTTAAATCATTAACACTCTTAGAGGATTAAAAAAACCCAGGAATTCTTAAAGTTAATCCAAACCCATATTGATTATGAAGTGTTTTAGGTTCATATTATGAGCACCGCAACTGACATTTTAGTCTTCAAAATACAATTCAGATGAAAACAATGGTTTTCAATGCATACACATCCAAGGATCATAGAATCATCACAGAATCATAGAATGGCTTGTGTTGGAAGGGGCCTTAAAGATCCAACAGCTCCAATCTCCCTGCCATGAGCAGTGACACCTCCTGCTAGACCAGGTTGCTCAGAGCCCCATCCAACCTGGCCTTGAACACCTCCAGAGACAGGGCATCCACAGCTTCTCTGGGCAATCTGTTCCAGTGTATCACCACTCTCATAACAAAGAATTTCTTCCTAGTATCTGGTCTAAACCTACTCTCTTTCAGTTTGAATCCATTCTCCCTTGTCCTGTCGCTAAATGCCCTTGTACATAGACTCTCTCCATCTTTCTTTTAGGCCACAATTCATCTCAAAGCCTTCTCTTTTCCATGATGAACAATCTCAACTCTCCTAGTCTTTCCTCTTCCATCCCTTTGACACCAAGTAACACCAAGTGTTACTTCCAACACTGGACACTTAAGATTTGGCTGAACAGGGTTAGCCATCTTGTCTAGACTGTGTTTTTGCCGAGAAAGTTTGGACCACGTGATCCTTGAGGTCCCCTTCCACACTGGTATTCTATAATTTTATAGTACATATGTAATTACATACGTAATGAATATCAACAGCCAATGATGGTATTTAGATGCTCTTATTCTTGAAAAAGAGTGATTTCAAGTAATTGAACGAATATCATCTATACAGACTATGCTAAAGGAAAATCCTTTATACAGACATCATGATGTTTCCAGTACTTTCATTAGCAATTTGCAGACTTTAGAAAACGCTGGAATTCCCAAGAGAAATCAATTTGTGTCATTTACAGTTGTAGTTGTCCACTTCAATCCAGGTAAGATTTTATTGCAATAATGAAAAATAAGATCAGTGTTATCAGAAAGATAATCACTTTCTATAAATACATCAATACAAAATTTCTTATCTGCTAGACATGGCCAGCAGCTAACATAAAGCTCAGATGACACAATTTAGAAGTTAGGCTGTAAGATACAACTATGGTCTAGAACTCCGTAAGAAAAATATTTGCAATACCTGTATCTATTTGCAATTTGCTTTTCTTACAAATCATTGTTCAGCTTTAGTTTTCGTATGCAGGAAGACATTGCAGGCCTTTATAATCCATTTAGTACAGTAAAAATCTCTGCGAAGCAGAACTATTCAGATGTTTCATTCATTCCCGAATATCCAACCACTTTGTCACCAAAGATTTACACATTCTCATTATCGTACTTAAGACAAGTAGTGTTTCATTATTTCTGAGATGTATGCTCTTGAAATGTGCAATTTAAACATAAACCCATTTTTGTACCATAAACATTTTCATTACACACTGATACTCAGTTGCTCTCAAACACTCTAAGAGGTTTTAATTCAACACGGATCTATTAAACTCTGCCAGTGTGAAAGGCAAGCACTCAAATTTCAAAAATACAACATTGCCATTTAGTAGCAAACAACATTAATAATAAAGAGCAGATGCTAACTACTTATCTGTAGAAAACCATCAGGTTAATGGGAACATCTCAGTTTTTCTCATCATTTTTACTACTTCACCTTAGTTATAAGCAGGTGTCTTTGCCTCTCTCTCAATACTCCTGCGCTTGGAAGACTGCTGACTGCCTTAATTCCCATAACATAGTAATTGCCATCAGGTAATAAAATGGATAAAAACAAAGGCAACACTTCATCATTTCCACATTCAGAAAGAGGCCCATAGGATCAGGACTGAAGCATTAGAGATACTCTACATAAGTGCCTCTGTTTTATCTACTTTTTTATCATTTATCTACTTTTTGGCATGTGAAGTGTAATCTTTAAGAACAGAAACATTAGCAGAAGGATCATCATATAATTGTTTACATTGGAAAGCACCTCAAAGGCAATCAAGTCCAACTGGACACTCAACATTGTCAAGTCCACCACAAAACTATACCCCAAGCTCCCTATCCACAGGTCTTTTAAATACCCCTGGGGATGGTGAGTCAAACACTTCTCCAGGCAGCCTGTTCCAGTGCCTGACAGTTATTTTGGTGAAGAAATTTTACTAATAGCCAATCTAACCCTCTCATTAAAGTACATCCTGAGGCCATCTCCTCTTGTCCCGTGTGTTGCCAACACCCACCTCACCATAAACTCTTTTCAGGTAGTTGTAGAGAGTGAGAAGGTCTCCCCATAAGTGACATATGCTATGTTGAGTTCACATCAATGTTTTGGTAGAGAAAAAGCTGCAAGAGTTATTGTGTGTTCCCTGTGAATATGCCCAGAAGGGAGCTCCAGCCTGTGCAGAGCACACAAACTAAGGAAGACACAAAGGGTGCGGAGGAAGGAGAGGCAGAAAGGAATTGCTATGGATTGACAGCAAGGCTGAAGGCTAAAGTATTGAAAAAAAGAAAAAAATAGCCAGAGAGAATATCATCCAAATTACATTGAGAAATCTGAAATTTGATACGGTAAAGTACGGTTTCAGATACAAATTAGCACATGTTCAGTTAGCCAGAATTAATTACTTTCATGCACAGAACACACAAAAGCTGTGACAGGATGATGATCTCCGCCTGCATCTAGCCATTCTTGGTTGAGATAATGAGCAAAAATATGTGAATTTAGTTTGATAACATAATGACACCAAAGCACACAGAAAAACCTCACAAGAAAGTTACCTGAATAAAGAACCACAACTTGTAACCAGTTTTATATTATTTGATAAGTGGCAAAACTGAATTAGTTGATATTTGACATGGCAAGAATTTTTGTGAACAAGTACTAGGAAGTGCCATACCTACTGTGTATAATCACCTTAAACAGCTTTAAAAAAAAAAATCAAACAGAAATAAGTAGCATTTCATTACTTCAAAGGTGAAGCTACAAATTTTCGCAAGTGGTCCATTTAATTTCTGATCTAAACTACTGAACTGTAGCAGGGCTGGCAACCATAATGAGATTTCATAGAATCAGAAAACCATAGAATTGTAGAATATGCTGAGCTGCAAGGGACCCGTAAGAGCCATTGACTCAACTCCTGGCCCTTCTCAGGACACCCCAAGAGTCACACCACGTGNGAGGTGAGGCTGCCCCAGGTCAGAGCAGAGCAGGACAATCCCCTCCCTTGCCCGGCTGGTGATGCTGTGCCTGATGCCCCCAGGACACGGGTGGCCCTCCTGGCTGCCAGGGCACTGCTGGCTCATGTTCAACTTGGCACTGACCAGGATCCCCAGGTCCCTTTCCATGGTGCTGCTCTTCAGCGTCTCATTCCCCAGTCCATACAATTCCAACAGCCCCCGTCCCCAGGGCTGCCCCATCCCAGGTGCAGAATCCAGCACTTTGATTTCAGAGTGCAGTGTAGATAAATTTGTAATTGTCCTCACAATGTCCTAAAAAACAGAGTGGTGGATGCAGAAATATTTGCATCTGTTTTCTTATAAGTGTTCATTCATTAGAATCTGTAATTATAACGTCCAGAATCACCAAAGTGTGAATATCTGCATAGAGGGAAGGCTTGAGAATTACATAACCTTTTCAGAAAAATAAAATAAAGGCAAAACCACCCCTTCCAAACTGTCACAAAATAGAAAATAAAATTTCAAAGCAATAGTGGCAAGACTGTTTACAAAACTATGGTAACAAATTAAAATAATTCAAATTTTTGACATGTTAGACTTTAGATACAGTTGTTATCTCTGTTCAATATATGCCCAAAATTACTGCTGAGTGGAACAGTATTATTATTCAAAAACAATTGCCTATAAAATTTTATTAGTAGCCTAAAAAGAACATGAATCCAATAAATTATATTTTATTCATGCACACGAGACTATAGTTGTTTTTGCCCTAACCTTTCTATAGCAAGTAGCAAGCCTACTGCCCAAATATACTGCAATTGTTTGATACATTTCTATGAACAATGCAGCGAAAAGAATTTAGCACTTTTTTCGCCCACCCTCTACATTCCACTTTTTTGAAGTTTCATGTCTTTACCGAGAGCATTTTAATAGACAGTCTTCAAATGTGAATGCTTTCGTAATCGTAGTTTCAGAAAACCATACTGCACCGTGTATGTCCAGCTATATAAATTATACCTTAAATTTGTAATCAGGAAATGAGCAACTACTTTAACAAATTGAGACAACAGATGCCCTAGCTAGCCTTCCGTCCTCCCCCACACTTTTGTATATTCCAATTGCCCTCGCTCACCATACCATGTGTACTAACAATAACATACCACTTTCAGTGAAGGAAAAAAACACAGCAAATAATAACAACTCACAGAAGTGTAATTTTTACAATACCACCATGCTCTAAGTACTCACACCAAACTGTTCACTTTTAGCTTAATCATTTTCGCACATCAAAGATTAATTCCAGTATCTGACATTACTGTAATCAATACTAAAAAAAAAGGTCAGAGTTTAAGTCTTTCAGTATCTGGGGTAAAAAATCCAGATAACCAACAGAACTGATCTTTTAATTCAGAAATGCTATCTGATGAGCCGAGTCACCATGCAAACACTGCATATTTTCAGTAGAATTAAAATGCCAGATTGCAGGAATAATAGAGAAAACTAGGAAAAATCACATATTAACTCTCAAAAAACTAAGGATTCTCTTATCTCTTATTCTTAGGAAATCCCTTCTCATTTTTACCATTACAGTGTCAAGTATATGTTGAAGATACCAAGTTCTGGAAAGACTTTCCAAAATTGGTTCTTCAGCTTTTCTGTAATATAGGCCAATCAAGAATAAGGTAAATGTAACCCACATAATTTGTGCATACTTTCAACCACATTAAAAAAGTGTACCCAAGAAGGAACCAAGTAGAGGAAATTCTCAAAAAAAGAAAAAGACAAAAAAGTCCTTTATGTTTACTCTTTTATCCAAACACCAAAAAAAGTTAAAATTCTGATTTTCAGCCTTACTGTCATAAATACCAGACATCTAAATGCTACACTTTCATTCAGGTCATATTATTCTGCAGGATGCAATTCTAGAGCTCCTTATAAAATTCCTTTGTTCTCCTCATACATTTTGGATGCTGATTACAAAGCATAGGAAAAATAACCAAGGTACCTTGGATAGCAAATTTGCCTTCCCTTTCAAGAGAGGGGCACTGAGAGCTACCCAGCTGGGATGGTATGTACATTTCTCACTGAAAGCAGACTTCCTCTGCCAGCTAGAGATTCATAGCTGTCAGTTTGCTGGTTGGCATGTCACTGCTAGAGCTGCTGTGATGGAGACTTCCAAAGAAAATCAGCTGCTGTATATGGCTGAGTTTTCACTCAAATTCATAATGACAATTACTTATCCTCACAAAGGTTGCCTTGAATTGTTCTAAGTTTTCAGAGCTATTGCCAAGAGCTGCTGGATCCCATGATAATACAACTATGTCCACTACCATTTTATTATGACAATTTACAAGAGTATGGCCAAACATCCAGGTCATCACTCTGCCAGGTCTGCTGCATGGTAGGGCTTCCACATGTATGCAGAGAAAGAATGTGTGCACCACATCACACCTCCATCTGCAGGCACTGTCCACAAGCAAGGTCAGCGACAGCAGAGACTTCGAGTTATACTGGTTTATACTCTTCCAAACAGCGCACTTCTGATCAAAGCAGCAAAAGACACAAATAGTATCAGACAACATCACAAAAAGCAAAGGTATGGATGGCCTCAATGTGCTTCAAAACAATGACTTCTGAAACGTACCAGAAAGAATTCTGCAATATTTCTTCAAAATAACAAAGAGAGAGGTTTTGTCCCAACAGGGGGCAAGGTTGATCAAATTGCTTGTACAGTAGCTACCAAATTGCTTACAGACAGCATGTCTTTTAAGAAATCCAAAAAACAAACAAGTCCCGTTTAGTTTATTATGTCATAAAACGTAAGATGAATGAAATTTATGAGGCTTTAGAAGTCCCATTAGCAGAGACTTTCACCTTAAGAAAAGATCAGGGACCAGTACAGTCCTTCCCATTTATGATAAACAGAGAGAGCTTTCTGCAAGTCTGGAAAATGCCTGTTCCTTTGTTGTCACAAGGAAGGAATATTGCTTAAAACACTGACAGAATGCATTTACAGCTAAGAATAAAAAACATGTAAAAATAACACAATGCAAAGCTGGAAAACAACTTTCCACCGTTACTCTTCCTTCCTCTTGCCAAGAAGGTGGGCATAAACTCAATGACTCAGTACTCCCAGTTTCTGCAGTCTCATATCCACAGTACAAAGCAGGTACACTGTAGATGCTCAAAGTGTTAGTTTTCGCCCCTCGCCTGGGTAAGCCAGATCACCAAAATTCATATTAATCTAAATTCAAAATTTTCATTTCTATCACCACCTCCAGTAGGGTTTATGGTAAAAAAATCTAACAGAAACTAAGTAATTATGAATCTATTTAAACTATCTTGAGGCTGAGATGTTCCACAAGAGGTTTTGACCTAAAAAGGATCCTCTAGTTTAGAGTAGTATTTCTGGATTCTTGAAGCAGCTTTAATACTGTAATCATCAATTCTAAAAGAATTCAAAGAAGATTTACTAGGCACAGACTGAACTGATTGTGTTCTACCTGATGCATATCAGTTTGAAAAGCTGCTTCATTTTCAGGTTTAATAGGAAAAGAGTAAAATTTCCCTGTAGCCTAGAACTTTTTAGATAATTATTAAGAGTTATTATATAGAAAACTAAAAGAAAAGCAATGTATTTTTAATGTTTTGTAGCTGATATATGGACAGCACAAAGATGTGGAAGCCTCATTCTGTATTACCTTCCAATGTGTTTGTACACTGAACTCAAGAGAAAGTTTCCTCTAAGGATTCAACTCAATTTGAGAATTAATTTCCTTCATAACTATTCATGATTTCTATTTGCTCTACTGAAAATGTATGCAGTAAAATTTCACTGGCATTTGTACCAAGACCTGGTTTCTAAGATTTAGCTTCATCTAATGAAGATTAAAGATGCTATACGGGAAAGCAGTATTTTCCAAGGTCTCCAAATATTAAAAAAAAAAAATTAAAAAATTCTGAAAGCTATTTTCTTCCGATTAATTTTAAGATGAAGAAGCAAGTGAATATATTTTTTTCAAATGTTATGAGTTTCTCACCATGGGGTTACTTTCTCCATTTCCCACACCTGAGTAAAAACTATTTGTTTTATTTCAGTGACACCAAATGGCTAGTCAGACAAAGCAAATCAAAAAAGAACAAAACAGAATAGCAAGACAGACTTAGTACTAGGAAAGAACAGAACTGGAAACAGCTAAGAGTTTGAGAGTAATCATGTGAATATTCCAAGAGCACAAAACTGAGACTACAACCTAGAAGAAGAATATCAAGTGTTTCTGAATATCTTTGGAAATCAGAAGCTTATACCAAAAGTAAATGTGCACACTTGAAATAAAAATTAAGAACACCGTTGGCTATTAATAAAGACACTGAAAGATATATTCCTATAATTTACAGAGAACCAGAAAATGCACAGGCAATCCTGCTCACCTGTCTTCATTAAAACGTCGACCAACCAAAATTTTACATTTGTCTGGAGGGAGACAAGCTGCTAGCAAAGGTACTGTTCTTAACACTCGACTTTCCTGTAAAAGAAAAAAAGTTACTTTTGAATAAAATCAAGAAAGGCTTCTATGAATTGTTAATGTTTTCTATAAAATTTTGCTGACTACAGACACAGAAAACATTTTAACAGATAACAGGACAAAAAATCCTCAAGAAAAAATACCCAATCTTGATGCTTCAAATTGTATTGTTTTGATTGACAATATTGAACATAGTCTCAACTAAGCTATGATCATCAGCATAAATTTGAACTAGGCTATCAGTACCAAAAACAGTAACAAATCTTCACAGAAAATCACAAAATAATAAACAGCAGGCAAAAAACAGCATCAGCAATAATGTAACATTATCAGTATCAGAAGAAAACTAGGGGAAGGCTCAATTTCCACAAACATATGCTAAAAATAAAAGCATGGGTTGTATGAGAACAGACCATGTGAAATGCAAACATCTCCGCTCTGCTGTCACTTCATTTCAGAGTAACCTGGACAATGACACCTACACTGCCAGAAGGATTCTGTCTTCTGCCATTCAGGCTTTGGTGACCAGGCACCTGTCTACATCTTTGTGCCACAGACAAGAAAGGTGACCACCAGACCTGGGTGGGCAGCAGGGGCTCTTCATTTCTCAAAGAGCATTAAAAAGAGCTGTGTTGAAGCAGGACCTCAGAAAGTGAAGGAAGTAGGAAGTAAAGTAAGGAAAAAGCTGAAGCCAACTACCTACTCCTCAAACACAGCAATATATTTCTGTGTTTATTTAGCATAGCTGGCAATGAACTTTGTGTCTAGACAAGAATTAGTACAAACTGAGCTTCAGTTTGTGGGATGTCAAGTTTTGTTTTCCCATCAAGGAATTGGAAGCATAGTTTGATCTTACACTTAGAAAAGACAGCACACCAACACCAAAAACTGAATGGAAGTTTCAGTTCCTTTATTTATAAGATGAACAAAGGAAGGTTATTAGCTGAATCTAGTAGCAGACAGGACACTAGATGTCAGGTAAGGATCATGAAAGCACTAAATCCAGTAAAAGAAATGAGTTCTTAAAATATTCTCAACCTGAATGTCTCATGATTCAGACAATGAACATCCAAACATCAGTCCCTAAACCACAGGATCAATTTATGAAACCAGGGGGCAGGGTTTGGTCTGCCTTTTCATTTAAGAGCCACATCCTAACAACTCAGTATTTGTAAACATGTGAGGCCCTGATTAACTCATTCTGGGCAGATGTTGCTTCCACAAATATCAGTGTGCAGCTGCCTGAACTCTCACATTGTCTTGCTACCAAAGTGCTGTCAAAATAGATTTGTGAAGACTTACAACTGTTGCCTAAAACTTTTATTTATTTTGCATTTTCTTAACCTTATCTACTGATCCTCTATGAATTAAACATCATGGAGCTGAAGAAGTAGTTGTTCTGCTACATTCACCATCATTTTTCATGGCACCCACAGTATCATGTCTCCTAGGGACAGATGAAGATCAAAGTACCTTGGGAGTGAGGTGCCAGCAATGTGAGGGAGAAATATCTGTCAAACTGCCATCAATTTCTTTTAACTCAGCAAA
This sequence comes from Pardalotus punctatus, assembly GCA_013400915.1. Classification (NCBI taxonomy): domain Eukaryota; kingdom Metazoa; phylum Chordata; class Aves; order Passeriformes; family Pardalotidae; genus Pardalotus; species Pardalotus punctatus. The sequence goes on along the minus strand of VZTX01003179.1, from coordinate 29,356 downwards.
GCAGAATAAGCCATCAACAGTAGTACAGTATTATTTGTCTTTATTTTATCATAATTAAAGAACATTCCAATTCACGCATCAGAAGCGTCCCTTCTTCATAGGAATGTAGGAAGTGGCAATAAAGGAACTGGAAGAAAATCAACTATTTGTTTCTGATAACCAAAACTAAAAGAGCTGTCATCAGTCAGGGGAAAGTTATCCAACTGTTCCCTCCAATGTCATATCCTTACTTCAAAACTATCTTTCATATCAAATAAATGCATTCTCTTACCAACACAGGAAATGAAATTTTCCCAGCTAAAAACAACAGAAGCTAAATAAACAGGAAGCTAAAGCATAAAACGGAAAGCTGAAAGGAACTGAGGATAGAACCTTAAGAAGAGCTAAGTCAAACTAACATTAAAAAAAAGGTTTGATTTCTTCGTAATTTCCCTCATTAAAAATTTGTATTTATCTGGTCTATATATAACCTATTTGTTATCATACCAGCAATTTTCTGTTTACTGGTTTGAAAGTGAGAAGTTACTCTCCTTTGTTCTTCTCAGTGTTCTAACAGTCATTTGCAACTCTTTGTTTATTCATTATTTGACCACTGAAGTACACAACAGAAATAGGACTGAAGGACTTAACGTGGTGAGCTGACCTTGGCTGGCCTCCAGGGGCCCACCAGACACTCAATCACTCTCCCTTCTGTTCACATAAGTTCATATCTTATTTCCCTGGGGGTGGCAAAATAAGATGTGAACTTTTGGGTGGAACAGGCCATGGGCAGAAGCAAAGGAAAATAAAAATATTTTATTCTCCATTTCCTATCAGTAGGCAAAGTACAGCCACTTACTGTGTCCTGTGGTATGGAATATCCTCCCGGTCAGCCTGGCTTAGCTGTTCTGGCTATGTGCCCTCCAATCTCCTGCCCACCCCCAGGCTACTGGCTTTGGAAAGCAGATTTGGAGGGGCAGCCTTGATGGTGTGTGAGCACTGTTCAGCAGCAGTCCAAACACTGGAGGCACAGCTCTCTGAGAGTTGCAGTGTGAAAAGCTAACAACATTCCTGCCAGAAGACTCAATGCAATTTACTTTTGCAATGTTTTTTTGTTTTCTGGGAATTTGTGGTAACTTTGGTTACCAGAGCATTATCCATCTACAATGAAACAGAAGTTCAAACTAACACAAGTATTTATTAAAGCCAGCGGATATATATTTCCTTCATGTTTGCTTATGAATATTTAGGACAAGCAGAAAGAATTTCCCCCTCACATTTGATTCTTACTGTTTAATAACAAACACTATACAGAAGAGGTATTATAAAGAGCAACTCAAATCTAATTACTTGTATTAGATCAATACACAAAGTCATTAAATACACACAGTCTAAATTTTCTTCTCAGATGCTTAACATGGAAAATTCTTACAGAAAGAAAGAAGGTAGGGAACAGAATGAAAGAAGGCAGAAGAACAACTTCAAGAGATACCCTCTGCTACACTTCAGGGTTCTGTCCTAAGTCATACCCACAACTCAGGTTTTGAAAAGTACACAATGACCTACATCCTACTGGAAATCACTTCAATGATCAAAGACAAAGGTAAGACAAAAAGGGGTTTGCACACCTAGCTATGCCACTGACCTGTCCTACGGATCGTAAGAGCAGACATGAAAGAGGAAAAATGACAAAATTATTTTATTTACACATATATCTATATATATATATACATTTATATATATGTCAAGAAGAAAAACAAATCAGACTGAGCAAATAACTCTATCACCTTTGCACTAGTCCTGATGCTGGGTTTCTATATATTTAGTTTTTTAATTATTCTCACGATGAACAGTGGTACTCACCAATGGTACAATAGCACTGATCTGGAAACAAGTATTTAAACCTTGACATGGAATGCTGAATTCTCTTTCGATTCCTTCACAAATAAAAATCTAAATAATTAATGTACCTATTATGCAAAATGAAAGCTTGATGGTAGGATTTTTCACTCGTGATCCACTGTTCTACAGTAAGTGATTCCTCCCTCTTTCACAATACCAGATACCTGCACAGGTCTATCTGGCAGCTTGGCCTCTGGACAGCATGAATGTGAAGGTATTAGACACGTTAATCACAGCACATGAAATGTTTTTCCTGACTTTCTACATTAGTATCTTGCCTCAATACCAGTCTCAATAGCATCATTTGACCATAGCTGAAGGCTTACTCTAATGCACTGAAGACTTTCAAAGCCAATAATGGAGCACATGGGGGATGAAAGTCAGGACTGATGTGCAGCAGGGGAGAGACATTCACTACCTGGTTAGTTTAATGGGATATTTTTGAAACAGACGTTTAGAGTATCTGTAATACAATGGCAGACTGAAGGATCAGATACAGTCCAGAAGGCTTATCTGCCTTCAAGACTGACTGTGCTTTGAATACAAGCACCTGTAAGCAAAGAGACCTTACCTTTTCTCAAGTATGCCTCTGCAGTTATGGAATCAAAAGCATCACCTGTGACAAGTTAAGAAAACACTTCCAAAGATGACTGTAAGATGTTCTTAGCTTCCCATCATTTAATAGGACTTATCTCTGATAAGCCAAGGACTCTTATATAGTTGGACAGTTACCATACAGTAGTCTTCCAATTACAGTTTATTGTATGAATTATCATTAGGTAATATAGACTAACGGAAAACTTGCATCCCTTTGTAACAGACAGCTGTTGTGATTCCTGATAAATAAAAAACTGTAGATAGCTTTTCAGAGAGACACAGGAATGGCGTATGAAATCTAGAAAAATCTGCAAACTTTTTATAATACCCTCCATGAACAGGAAATTTAACACAATTAAATTGCCAGTTCAATATCTCCAGCATCTTTTTAAACTTCTTTTTCCCAGCAAGTGACTTCAGCATATATTTAGGTATTTTTGAAATAATAAGTAACATGGAAGTGTATTCCTACTATAAACAGTCCATTAGAAATCAGTTTTCCCATTTAGGCCCCAAATATGGCATGGCTTCTGTTTTGTTTTCCTGTGAGAGACTTTCTTCGGACATTGACTGAGCTACTGCAATAACGTCGAGCAAACAGCTGGACCATGAGAGTACAGTTTTCTGAATTCTACAGTCTTATTTGTAGACTCACCATCTACCCAACTGTGGTACAATTTCTAAAAGACTTATGATCCACCTCCACAGGCCACTGTCAACCACAGAGAAAACATCAACATACGTTCTCCTATTGGTAAACCAAAACATACTGGTCTGAAGCTGAACTGTAGTTTTTCATTGGGTAAATAGCTAAGGTCACCACTAAGATGAACTGCTCAATTCCTATTTTTAGAAGAACACTAACACCAATAAAAGATTACTGCTATAATTAGAATACATTTCTCCATGGATCAACTCTAAGCACCTCTGTGAGACACTGTGTTCATAGAATCATAGACTCACAGAATATGCTGAGTTGGAAGAGACGCAGGAGGATCATCAAGTCCAACTCCTGGCCCTGCACAGGATACCCCACAAATGTGCCTTTATATTATTTTATGTTATTTTATATTATTTAATAATAGTTATTTCAGTCTTACAATTTGTACAAAGGCAAGTAGATTTCAATGCTAGTAGGGCTATACAGCTGAGATGTCTTGCATGCATGGAATTGCAGAAGTAAGGTGTGACTTCAGAAGAACTGAACAAAAAATATACCAACTCAGATGAACTGGCATTCAGTCATGAAGTTTAAAAGGAAAAATCATTGTATGATTGCCCTGGTTTTGGCTGGAACAGAATTGATTTTTTCCCAGTAGCTGATACAATGCTGTGTTTTGGATCCAGGATGAAAATAATGCTGATAGGAGCAATGGAAACATCAGTGTGTTATGTAGTGTTCACCCTAAGCCAAGGACTTCTCAAGCATCTCACACTCTGCCAGTGAGGAGCTGCACAAGAAATCTTGAGGGAGCACATCCAGGTCAGATGACTTGAACTGACTTAACACAGATATTTCATACCATAGAGTATCATGCCCAGTATTTAAACTGAGGATGGTCAGGAGTTGCCAGTTGCTGCTCAGGGATGGGCTGGACAGTGGGTGGTGAGCACTGTATTGTGCATCACTTGCTATTATTATTAGTATTGTTAGTACTACTATATCTCACTTAATTTTATTTTATTAAACTGTTCTTATCTCTCTCACAGAAAATCTTACCTTTTCTCCCCCTGATTCTTATCCCCATCCCATCTGGCAGTGGGAAAAGTACTGTAGTACTGCATGGTACTCAGCTGATGGCTGGGGTCAAAGCATGACAATGGTGCTGACAGCACAGCTGTTTCCTCCTGCCTACCATTTGCTGATTAGGATTCTAGGTGAAATCCCACAACTACCACAGCCTTACTCACCTCTGCTGGATGCTGAATTATATACAAGCAGGTGGAGACCTTCAGCGGATGTACAGGCAGGAATGGACACAAACACACCTTCTGAGGACGGCTACATGGTAAAAGGGAGTGAGAGACAATAAAAGCAATCAGCAGTTTGTAAAAGAGGATATAGATACATTGCACAAATACATATCGCATTCCCTAAGAACTTCCTATAACCACATTGCATTAAACCTGATGTAATTTTATGTTTGAAATTCCTTTCACTTCTAAAAAGTAACAACGCAAGGCTTTCATTGAAACAGCATTTTGAGAACAGTGCTCAGATCCTTCCTGCAGTTTGGTTAGGGTTAAATTAAAAAATTCTCTTGTCATCTTCAAGATGAGCAGCTTACTAGTATCCATACCCTTATTAGGGAAGTCCGTTACTGCTTTCCTAACAAGTTTCAACAATTTGATGAATTGTAATAGAACATACAATATTTATATTATATTTATAGTGGATTGATTAGAATATAATATTCTAGAGGTATACACATATGAAACACCAGATATGCTGTATTTTAATTTTTTGTAATTCCATCTATGTTGAAATATGCAGCAGACATGTAGAATGAAAACAGAAAAATCCTTACCAGGAACTTTTAATGTAAGTCAGAAAAAAATAAAATAAAAATTATTTTAAATTCTTTGGTATACTGCATGGAACTGCTGAAATGACTAGCTGAAGAACAATATCTAAAGAAATTAACTTATGTTTAGTATGAAACTGATGTGGTGAATTATCAAGAACAAACAGAAGCAAATAAGTAAGTTTGAAGTTATTCACAGAGTAATTGAAGTTGTCACTCCAGAAAAACACATTCATGTGCACATGCTCTAGGTCCTTGCATACACTATTCAACTACTCCGAAAAATGGAGAATTTTATGAACAGTGAAACTACGACCTGTATCTTTGCAAACAAAGCTCTCTAAGGTTAAAAAAGACAAAATATTTTCCACAGTAATAGGTACTTGAAGCACAATTTCACCTGCACCCTCCTTGTAACCATTATTAAGAGCTCATACACTGATCACACAAGAGAGACAGTAAACAATGAATCAGTGCAGCAGATGCAATTCAAAGAAATTAATTCTGAAAACAGGTTCAGATTAAATTCATTATGAGTCTTACTGAGAATGACTTTGCTGATTCATAAGAGCGCACACCCAGACAGGTGGGCTAAGTAATGTTACAGTCATCCAAGCCAGTACAACTGTTCCCCATTCAAACATTAGTATTTAACAGTAAATGGCAGCATTATAAAAAGGCAGTAACAACAGATAGCTCCCCTTTATCAGCTGACAGGCTGTGGTGATTTAAAACTGTATTTCTAGCCCCAACTACTGAGGCACAGAGGCTATTTCCCCTTCCACAGGGTGTACAGTTAAAGGTTACCCAGCACTGGTTTAAATTCAACATGAGGATGGAGGGAATGCTGATGCAAAACAAGGAATTGGTATTTATCAAAATAAGCACCAGAAAATCAAATTTAAAATATTTTGACTAAAACGCCCACAGACAATAAATCAGCCTAATGATAAACCATCAATTATTCTGATACACTCCTCTGGTATACTGTTCTAGTAGCATGCTGTCTGTTTTTCCTTCACACTTCTAGTGCTGCCATTTTCCTGCTGCTAATGCTGTATAAATCTGGCACATTCTGTTGTATTAATGGACAGGCTTTGGCCTAAAATTAAGCACTCAGTAATCTTACTATTTATTGGGCTACCCAAGGGACCTTCATCATGAATGAACTGAAACCAACCTCACTTCCGGGTCTGGTGGGTTGTTCTCCATTGCAATCCCATTTCCTTTTTCTCACATGTAATTTCCCACATGTAAGCAATTTAAACAGCAATCTCTGATTTTTAAAAAACTCTGTTTTGTTAACAACCTATAAGCAGAAAATACTGTGAAAGCTGTTTGTTGCCTGTGACCTGATTGTTAAGTCAAAGTTCATCCTCTTTTTGATCATCAGGTTTATCAGAAACTCAGGTGTGTGTACCAAGTGTGATTTCTTCGTTTCTCCCCAATAGCTGGTTTACTCCAACAGCTGGTTTCACTAATAAGGTAAGTTGCTAAAGTTCTCCCCATCATGACATTTTCTGCTGAAGAGAGATTAAAGCATGAAAATCTACTACAGCAAGCTGCTCCTAAACAGTTAGCTGGTGACTTCAATCTAATGAGCTACACTGCTCATTAGCTCATATAAGCAAACAAGAAGAGCTTCTGGTGATTTCTGACCTCAGGGTGTTTAATTATAACAAACTTCACTACATATAACTTACTTCCTTTCAAGTCTCCCTTTGGTATATGGTTTTTGTATTTTTCATATTGGTTTGGATTTTTCACAGGTAGTTTTTTAAGCTTTGTTAACCTCACAGAAAAAAAAAAGTAAATAAACCCATACAAAAAGAAGGATATTACCTGGAAAGTAAGTATTTTCAAATAGTTGCAAAATAAACTCCACGTATAATTTGGTAGAGAGCCGAGTACAGACTATGACAAATAAAGTATTTCCCAATATAATTTAATTACATACATATACATAACTTAATGTTAAGCACCCAATTAGGTACCTAATTATGTTGAATACATACTTTTACAACCCCATCCTGAGGGCACAAGGCTTATTTCTGTAATTTAACTCTGGAACCTAACAGTTATTTGTGAGACAAAAAACCCCCAACATTATTCCTGCATAAAACCGACATTACCAGTCAACATCTGCAGGGCAGGCAGTACTGCAGAACAAACCAAGCTCTGTTCCACCACCATAAAAGCCGCCTTTGCTCTGACAAAGGCCACCTAGGCAAAAAAGGCATTTTGTCCTTTTCTTTTGTTTAAAGATTCTGTTTTAGTCTTGCCCTACATACACAGCTGATGTTAGAGGAGAGAAGGAGCAGCACCAGGAACTTCTTTAACATTGAAGAACGTTTTCTCTCCTTTCTGGAAATCAAAGTAGCAATCAGCTCTAGGCACGAGCAGTAGCATTCAGAATATTAAGGACAAGGTTTGTGGGTGGGGATTAGGATTTGAAGGATGATAATTTTTATTGTATTATTCACCTGTATGGAATTCCAGTACAGCTCAAAGCTACCTGGTGGATTCTTCCCTGTTTTTCAATACAGTATTTCTAGTCTAAAAACTTATGATGAAGTAACCTATCACAATGGCATGACTAAAAGAAAAAAATAATCATTCCATATCGTGGAAGAACGCTCCATATGAAAAAGACAGCCATGTACACGTACTGACTTCACAGCTTTCTTTCCATTATTTGTATCTAATTTAATGATATTCTGAATAACATTAAGTCTATCTTCCCAGAACTGAATCTGGACAGTGGACTGCGGTGTCAGGTTTAGTGTGATTGCTAGTTTCTGGACAGAGATACTCTAAAAGTAAATATGCATTAGCCTGGAAAATAGTGAGCTAATTCTGAAACTCTTTCCAAGTCTCTGTATTATATCACTGCAAATACGTCCTCACTTGCTTCAGAACTAAATTCTACCTTTCTACATGTCCAAAGGCTTCATGTGAGAACAAGCATCACCCTGTGAATGCAAACAAGTGTACTTTTACACGCATATTCAGAAAACTACAGGTAGGTAATTCCAGGATTTAAACCCAAAAGTAAGCAAAGACTAACAAAGTTACAATTTTATGCTCAGCATTTGTAGACATCTGTATGAAAACATACAGAGATTGAGTGTGCCAAGCACATGTTCTAGAAACAATGTTTTTAATATTAAAATAAGGAAGAGGCTGATATTTTTTAACTACTAACACTTGCAGCAACATATTCGTGTTCCAACACATATTGCCAAAGTCATGCCCCAGACTGTACTTGCAAAAAAACATGCTTGCCAAAAGAGAAACGGCTGCTTCAAGTAAATTAGATTTCTCTAGCGTTTTCATCAAAACACCAAGGGTTTCAAGGTCAAAACCCACCCGAGAAGTCTGAAGAAAAGCCACAAAGATACCATGTTTGTTTTACACTAATGCTTTAATGTATGTTCTATACTGACATAAGTCCATTACACCTATGCATTAAAACAACATTCAGGAGTTTTACAAAGCTGCATGTGTGGGAAGTTTAAAAGGAGAAGCCCATCTATTTTAAAAAATTTGAGAACTAATGTTATTTTTGGTACTTTTATGTTAGAGGAAAAACACAAACTAAAAATTTATTTAAGATGACATTTTGCATTCTCCACCTTAACCACTACAGCTATAGAAGGTACATAAAAGAAAGAGTGTACTAAGTTAAACATGGATAAGTATAAAGTTATGCATTCAGGAAGAAACAATCCTAACTCAACATTTAGAAAAAAAGAGGGTCTAAAGATAATATGATCTAACATTCAACAGCACTAACTTTCAGTGAGTAATCCTGTGGAAACAGCAGTTTAATGCCTGGCATTAATTAATGGCATCTCAAAAATGCAGATCAATGTTGTAAAGTGTTACTAAGAAAGGATGAAATAATTAAACACAGAACATTACTGATATTACATAAACCTGTGGTGTGTGCTCTGAGTGCTGGAAAAGCCAGATCAAAAATACCAGGAGTAATTTCTCATGTCATCATGTCTAGGTTTCTTCTCAGCTTATTTTGGACATTCTTTACTCAAGCAAAATTTCAAGCCTTCTTTTTCACGGGGTTTCCTGAGAAAAATCAGGCATAGAAGATTACTCCAACTTTATCATGTTCCAGCCCCCATTTTTTCCTCCAGCCTCTTTCAAAAAAACTTAAAAACTCACTGGTCACGAGGCATAAAAATGTAAAATTAAATCCTTACAAACTTAATTAGGAGTCAGTAGCCACATAAAAACACAGTATCAGAAACAGGCAGAGGGAGTATCAAGAACAGTAACAGAGCACTTCCTTTTCCACTTGGTAATCTGTATAACACCAGCTTCCTGGCAAAGAAAGGAAAAAGAAAAAAAAAAAGTTGCTAAAGTTTTGCTTCCCACAAGAAGTTAAAAACAAACAAAACAGGTGTATGGGTTTGTTTTGTTTCATTGTTTTAGATTTTTAATGGTGCAACCAGTGAATTTAATGGAACATATCTTAGTTTGCTGAGTAAAAACTTACACTTAAATGTGTATGCAAAGGAAAAGCATCTAATACAAATCACATAGAAAATTTTCTGTTCAAAGAAAAGATCACACACAATAGAAAAAAGCTTGTTTCCATGTGACCCAACAATATGAATCAACCACTTTGCAAACAAATTGCCTTCAGATGTAAAAAGGTAACTAAAGAAAATTTAGTTATCATACACAAAAGCATTTGTAACTTTTTCAACACAATTAAGGACAGCAACTTTAAGCAACAGAACACAGAATTAAAGTAACTCAACTGATCTGAAATCTAGAATATTTGTTCTAATTCATATGAAAAGTTCTACCACAAGCTTTCATGGTATCATGAGAAGAGGTATGGAGTCATTTGGTGTCTCTCCATTTTGCAGATCATTTTCCAATGCACATCAAATGTTAAGGGCACTACAGAGCTACAAGCCCCAAGTTTGAATGTCAGGACTTCATATAATACCATACCAATATCAGCTTCCTCCTTTTACTGCTCCTGAGTGCCAGCCAGAAAAAAAAAGAATCCTCCTAGAAACACTCATTTAGATCAACAGATCAACAGTATCAATGGATCAGCTGTAGAATGGCCTCAGCTGGAAGGGATTTTCAGGGTCATCTCATTCCAACTCCCCTGACATGATCAGGGACAACTTCCTAAGTAGATCAGGTTGCTCAAAGCCCCATTGTAGCCTTGCACACTTCCAGAAATGGGTCACCCACACCTCCTCTGGGACAACTGTTCCAGTGCTTTACTACCCTTATAGCAAAGAATCTATTCCTAACATCTAATTTAAACCAAATTTTATCTCTTTCATGTTATAGATATTGCCTCTTTTACAATTCAAACAATTCAATGTATTCTGAGTTCCAAAACTTTTCTCTCTAGTTCCAGGAAAAGCAACTGCAGTACTAAATATTAAATTCATTACAATATGCCAGAATAAGTTTAGAATTTTGTACCAGAAGACAATCAAAGCTGTATCACAAATTTCCAAACCAACAAGACTATAAAATTGACCAATTAAATAGAGGTTACCATTGTATTCAACAAGTTCATTTCCAGGGCATTTTCCCGATAGTTGTACAGTTGATAAAACATAGCATCTGTTCTTCTTGCCACGAGGCACTATCAACACAGCAAGCTTGGTCACAGTACAAAGAGGCATGATATAAAACAGAGGCATTCAAAAAGCAATGCAGTACTTTTAGACAAAAACTGCCTTTGAACCAACCTAGTATCCCACTGGAACTAACAAGGCATGCAGCAATGGGAGAAGGCAACGGAATGGGGTCACAGATACTTCAGAGAAGAGGTACAGAAAGAGGTTCAGAAGGGGGACATGGAGACAGAGTCATCTCCTTGACTCTCAACAAGGCAGGCACTACAAGCGATCAGCTAGGAATATCACAGAAATATTTCCTAGCACTCAGATTCCTTGGCACCACGTCTCAGCAGTTCTCCTGCTCCTATATGGTATGGTAAGAAGATACACCCCTTGCCCTTCTTTCTGTTTTCCACTCTACTCTCAGCACTATGGCCTCCTGTGGAAAACACTGGGTTTCCATCATAGTTAATCAAGATTTCTTCATCAATTTGAAAACTTTGTTTTCCTGCAAATTTGAAACAATCCTGGGCCTCTGCCCAGAGCACTGGACTTCAGAAAACCCAAACAAAGAATAAGGTAATTAATTGCAAGAGGTATCAAGGAATACCAAAAAAGACAAAGTTCTATTTACATCTGTTTCATGAACAGTTATGTTGTATCACATAATGGGTAGGGGAGAAATTCACAACAATAAAAAAGGTATCCATCATCAAAAGTTACTAAAGCATGTCCTATCAGCCACAAACACCGCTCTGATACCCAAACACCTGTTAGTCATCGTTTAGCTCACTACCACACAAATCTCGTGTCTGACCCATTTGTTCTGAGTGTGGTCTACTGGCACAAATCACTATTTTCAAAAAAATAAGCTACAGACCATTATCCAGCTCCTACACTCAACAGGAGAAAATAAAGCTCAACAAGGAATGCGTTGAAAACAAGAGCACAGACTATATGTGGTTGCATTTTAACATTTACTTTCAGAGCAACCCAATATATTTCAGGGATTATGTCCTGAGCTCTTACTGGAAAAGAGAAAAAAAAAAAACAAAACAACAAATCTATCTCAAAAACCAGAATCATAAAAAGTATCCACAATCTAAGTCTTTAAAGAAGATGTTGTGCTACCGCTGATTTTCAGCTCAGAGTTTTCAGCTGTTGACAGCCAGCTACTAGAAATGGGATTTACATCACCAACTCATTTCTTTTTCAGCATTAAACAACAATCAGTTCGTAATGATTTCCAGTCAAAGTTCAACTGGTCTGGATTCCAACAACTGTAGCAATACATTTGAAAAGCCTCACTCACAAAGATTACAAGATCTTATTCTTCCTAGATTTAAGAATAAAACTGGACTAAAAAGGCAACCCTCCAGAGGTAAGGGACATAAGCAGTCACTTAGTTCATGACAAGTTCTGAGTTCTCATTAAAGAAAACCTTCCTATCTTTTGGAAAATTACATCAGTTAGTGCAGTTCTCCAAAAATTAGGCAAATAAGTATACATACATACAGGCATATATATAGATATATATATTTCTCTTTATAAAATGTGTATTTGTAAAAATATCTATAATTAATGAAAAAAAAATCTTTCCTTCCAAGCATCTGGTAGCCTATGTATCATTCCAAACTTCTCTTCTATTTTGCATTACCATATTTTTCACGGCAGTTTTCAACACTAAGTAAACAGTGTAAGAGACTTTATCCTCATTAGTAGTAGTACCAGCACATATTGAAGACATAGTACCTAGAGAATTACCAGTTATAGGTGAATAGGCTTTTATGCAGAAGTTTATAACACTACAATGACAGACAATTGTATTAGAAGAATTTTAAATTAATTTGGACATATCCTTTAGACTTTGACACTACAACAGAAAGCAACAGGTTACCAAAAAAAATTAGTAGATTCTTTAGTACAGCATATATATGAATGCTATAAAGCATGCGATCCTTAATGCGTGATCTTTTTCATACTTCCATGCTGAAAGAATACAGACGAAAATCAATATATTTCAAAAATGTGGACAAAGGAAGCATGGACCTTATTAAAGGCTTTTAAGTCGTGCAGTGTTCTCATGTGTCCATTTCCCAACGCAAATAACCTTTCTGCCTGATCAATTAAATCATAAATAAAGGACAAACAAGTTAGTTTGGGGATTTTTTTTCAGCCTTGAATGTTCATGGCAGCTTTACAAACCTAATCAGAACATGTCCAAAAGAACAAATATCTTCTAGAGCTTTAAAAGAGAAAAGGTATGAAGAAGAAAAGAACAAAATATCCACACTGTATAATTTTCTGAACTTATTACATATAATCAGACTTTGGCAGGCAGCTTTCCTTGCAAATAACTTAAATTAACAAATCAATAGAAGAACATTCTTTCAACAGCTTAACTGTTTACATTAAAGCTGGCTGTGTGGTTTCACTGGAACTAATAGAAGTAAATAAATAAAATAGCATTTAGCTTATGCAGCACTGCAGTCATTACAGAAAGGCCAGGAAAGCCAAAAACTAATGAGCCTGAGATTGTTGACATTTTCATGCATCTTGGCTCTACAGTCTGGCAAAATAGCTGGCATGCTGACAAGCTTGATGCCAGACAGCTAGCAGAGCTTTAAATTTGTTAAAGAAGGTGAAGCAGTAATGGCATTTAAAGTGAGCCACTGAGATATTAAGAAGTTAAACTCAAATCTTACATTGCCAGCTTATAATTCCCAATCTGTTTCACAAGTTTAGATGCTATCACAAGAAAAGACAAAGCAGAAAAATTGTGTAACCAAAATGTCTCATGAAAAAGTTCAGAATTTCCCAGGGAAGAGAGGAACCCACCAATCCAACCAAAAAAGGAAATAAGTAAGTTGGTAAATAAATAAATAAAATAAATAAATAAATAAATATTTAGGGGAAAAAAAATCTAACACTACAGCATCAGCATCTTGGGTCTGGTAGGCTTTGCAGCCCCTTGTATGCCTGCACAAAGTGTCTCTCCACGTGGCCATCCAGTCATTCTCCCCCTCTTCTCAGTCTGGTAGCTTGGTGTGAGGGAACATAGGCTCTTTAGCACCCCATGTATAATAAGGGTTCATAATTAACACTGCAGTGAGACAGGGAAGCTGAGATTAAGACACTGCTAACAGGAGCTACTGAGAGCACATTTCAGGTGCAGTGAGGGGTTCAAAGAGCAACTGAAGCTGTGTGAATACAGTCTACAAATCTAAAGTTAAATTACCTAGAAGCTTCTTGCACTGTTGTTTTGCTATTGCTTGTTTCCTGATTAAAAAAAGATTATTACAATTTGTCATTAGCGGTAACACTGCAAAAATCTATGCAAGCAAGAATAAAAAGTCCTAACACTAAATTTCTATGTCCCAGTTTACTAGGTTTTTTCAGTTTTAAGTCTGAATTACATGCATGACAGTCTCTTCAAAAAACACTGACCAAGTTTCAATAAAACCAGCCTTTCCATCTCCACAAAAGCAAGAGGTCTTTTCACATTTGAAATTTAGGTCTCCTATGCAACTTCGTTTTATCTAACATAGTATTTTAAACACAGAATCTATTGTATACTTATTTTTTTAAGAACAAAACCAAGTCTGAATCCTAGTTTGAAACAAGCAGATGAGAAAAGGGAGTTAAAAGCTCAATTGTGCACCAAATGAAGACAAGGGAATTCTGCCATTGATTTTTAATGAAAGCAGGCTCAGTACCCACAACACCTTCCAGAAGAGCTAAATTCTTGCATCTCTCAATCTGCACAACAATGCTATATCCTGTCACTTCCAGCTATGAATTTAACCTTTTTTCCTTTCAAAAATTAAAAAAGTCAATGAAATGAAGGTATTGTTATAATTTATTTTGGTAAAACAACACACAATAGCATGCCCTTTCTAAACTATATTTAGCGTTAACACAAAAGTAGGTAACTTCTAGCAGACAAAACTGCTTTAAAGAATACACACTCCTGTTAAAAGTAAGATCTACCATTCTCTGTAGTTTATCTTCAACTGAATACAAGCAAAAATACAGTTAATGGTGCTTCATATGATGAATAGCCTGTACTAGGAAAATAGTTAAATACAAAATATCATCTTCAATTAAAGTATTCTAATATACTATTGGTTTCTGCCATAGACAGTAGAAGAATGGAGTTGTGTTTGTACACTCAGAAAACTTCAGTATAACTCAATATTATAAAACCATACAAAAAAGGCACTGCGCAAGCAGTGCTCTGTTCAAACTTCCTGATGCCACTTAGCTCTAAGAGCACTTTAAATGTTATACTGCACTCTATTGTCCTTTTTCTGTATCGCAGAACTTCTGTCAAATACACTGATATTGATCTAGCATCAATCTTATTAAAAAGCAGTTTGCTGATATAATGCAACAAAATAATGTACTTTAAAACAATATACCTGTTATTTAAAGTTATTTCTTTAAAATATGTTGTTTTTTACTGAATACAGAATATTTCTTTTATTTAACCAGGCATCAAGTTCATTAAGCCATTCTAAAGCTTTTTCGGGATACTGAAAGATGCTCCTTTTAAAGTAAATGATCAATGCAGCACAAGTGCTTTTTAAATACTTCATATAGCAGTCACCACATCAAACCTCAGAACCACACTGATTTTCAGCACTCAAGGCGCTTTGCAGGCTTCATGTCTCGGGGAAAAATTCCTTATAACAACGCTGCCTTTTGAATAAGGAAGTTAAAAGTCTGTTGCATAGATGAAACTTGTGTAACTTGGAAACACTAGTTTTATAACTAATGCAGTATTTGTTTAGCAAGTATGCTTATAAAAGTTGACAAAAACAAGGTTAGATTGCACTTGAGTACCTCATTAAGAGATTGACAGGAGTAAGATGGACTACAATAGTTAAGATTTTGCACTCATAAAAGTATTATTGCTTGGTCTGAGAGGCCACTGGTATTAACTTAAACACAGCACAGCAGTACAAAGCTATAAACAGACTCATTAAATAATTCAGAACTGGACAGCTTTGGACTCAAAGCAGGCATAATTTCAAAGTCCTTCAGCCAACTGATCTCAGCCTACCAGAGTCTCACCAGGCAACCAGCTCTAGCATTTAACCAGTCTCACAAAGTGTAATTGGTTTTTAATAAAGCTGAAACCCATCTACAAGCTGACTAAAACAGACAGGACAAGGCCGCTTCTCCCACCAGGGGATGCTGCCTGCCCACGCTTACCCTGCAGCACCACCTCCACTGCAGGTGGTTCCCTTGCAGGCCAGCACACAGCCTGACAGTAATATCTGGGCTTGTTTAGCCCTGGGCACTAAGCTTCAAACGTGCTGAATTTTGTGAGGCTCCTCATGATTAGACAGCTGTCAATGTCTCTCTGAATGGTAGCTCTAACCTCCTGCAGTACACCAACTGCTCCCTCCAACTGCCTGTCACCTGCAAGCTGGCTGTGCATGCCTTCCACCCAACCCACCTGGGCACTGGGAGTAGGTTCAACAGTTTTGCATGTGGCATAAACCCCCACAAAAACCTCTCCGACTTTGAAATGTCGATTTTTTTGAGCTCAACAGCCCAGGAAGCTCTCTTTTGTTTATTTTGTAGACCCAATCCACTAGTCTGTATCTTCCCAGGCTGACTTTTGTAGAAAGCTCTCAAATGCTCTATTCTTTTCTACTGAGACAAAAGTAACCCACCCCTATTCCAGAACCTCTCATCATGGTTGGATACTGTTAAATCTATTAACCAGTCTGTCAAAGAAGGTGGGCATGCTGTTCTTCCATTTGTCCCCTACCCACACTTGTTTTAGTAGTACATTACTTCATTAGCCATCTGATAGAGCCCTTACTAAATTTCTCCCCTATCCCTCTCCTAACAGCTACAAAATCTGCATTCGCAAACTTGAACAGAATACAAAATGAAAGCAGTGGCTCATAACAGAATTATATTAAAGCATAACTAACTTAACAGAGTTTGACAGATTATATCCACTGCTCCGTTAGAAATGTCAAAGACATTACTGAAGCAGTCTTAAAGACTGAAGCTTCCAGATACTTGGGTGCCTAGATACCCTTAAAACTACTTAAGTTTAAACCACATATCCATCAGCAACCCTGTTCCAATTTTGTAAGGCATGAAGCGGCCATACATGCAAGTATGATTGCTGTACACTGTGGGTTATCTTTTAATCTACTTGGAGATAAAATATTCTAAAAGGCACTTTAAATCAACGTAATGCACTGTATGCTGCCTGCTTTTCATACATCAGGGTTTTTAAAACAATTTAGATGCTCAAGGAGAATTTGACTTAGATCTCCAAAAGAATCAGCACAATTGGATTTCAATGCTCTTTCTTTGGTATTTTAATGATGAAATTTCTTATTAGAAGGTACAATTAACAAGCCCTTCTATTAAAGACAAAATAAATTTAAACTCTAATGATTTCACAGACTCAAGACTTCATCTGATAGAAACTCTAACAAAGAGAATTTCTAAAGTTTTTAATCAGTAATTCTAATAAACCATGGAAAAAAGAAAAGGGAGGGGGTAGCTGATTCATAAATTAACTTAAATGTAATACTGAATTCAGAAATATCAGGAAAATTGAGTTGCATACCTTATAAAACTGAATTAGACCCAGTACAGTTGTTTCATACACAAAGCAAACCATAAGAAACACCAAATTACCTCTTTTTGGATCATCCTTTTTTATAAAAAATACACTGTCTTGATCAACCATTTTATACCTGTTACAAATCCGTTGTTAATGAAACTAGCCTTATCGCTGATTAACTTTTCTGGCAGTAGATTTCCTCAGACTATTTGGCTTCCTCAATAAACCCATAAACTGTAGGTGCTTTTTAGATAAGGAGCATTTTCTTTCCACTGTCTGGCAGAAGTATCAAAATACTAAATTCCTGAACATTTCACATTCATTCCTGTTTGACTCATTTATTCTCTCCCTAGTGCACAATTTGTGTATTTTCAATTTCAATTAACTGGACTTTTGGAATAAATAGAAATGTTGAAGTGCTAAACAGAAACATAAGTGCTAAACAGAAACATAGGCAAGAATGCCAATTCCATGATACTAAATAAAATAAAAGTATTTTATACTAAATCTGGTAAAGCTGTATAAGCTGATATTGTCAATTCACACAAAACGTGCATTCAAAGGTGCTCCTTCCAAATGTAGGATGTATGCACACGCAAATTTATTTAATATTTCTAGCCTTTTGGACAACAGTTGTTTGCTTTAAAAAAGAAAAAAGAAAAAAACTCTCAGAAAATTGTATTATCAATTATTAATACATAAAACCTAAGGAAAACATGCTGAAAGAAATAAACATAAGCCACAGTAAGTCAAATACCCACTAGGTAAAAAAAAAAACATTCACGTTAGCTTTACAGCATAGATCATCTATTATCTACTCCTTTGTGCCAGAAGAACCATAGGATGAGGCTTCCAGGACTCATTTGGTCCATTTTCTTTACACAGTTCACAGGAACAAAAGTTACATAGTGTGAGGACACATTCCCCTTCCTGTAACTAGTACAGTTGGACATTTATATGAAAGTAAATTTGAGATTAAATAAAAATCATCTGTTAGAGACAGTTTTCAGTCTTCAATATTGACATGCTCAAATAGACTTAGGAACTGAGTACAAGAATTTAAAAAGAAATTCTTACCAAAAATGATAGGCATAATTGGTGAAACTCAGAAATCGTATGTAGAAAGATGGAGAAAAAAAAGTAGCTGTTGACTATGTCTTACAAGCCAAAGGAGAGGAATGCTTCTAGTAACAACATAGGGAACTACTAGGCTGACATATCCAGGAGTCTGAACTTAGATTATTTATTCTAAGAAAAAGCATTACAGACTTCCTGAAAAACATTTCAGCAAAGCTTGTGAAGCAAAAGCACAACTCCAGTAAAGCTACAAAAGTGCCATGTGAAAAATGAAGCCAGTGCTTAGAACACTATTTGATTTTAAGAAATGAGAAAGGGTCACACAGGTGTTTTGCAAGGGATAATGTGGATGGGACATCAGGTGGTAGAATGACAGTCACTAAAAGGAAGAGAGAAGACTCCAACAAATACCACAGCTGAAAGAGAAACCAACAAAAAAATAAAATTCATAAATGAAAGACATAGCAAAAAAACAGCTGGAAAAAGTCAGATCATCCTGATAATTCATTCTCACACTAGTCAGGGAAAAAAATTAAATTCTAAGAAATTCTAGGCATACAGTTTCAAGAAGGGATGAAGGTGTGAGTGATGCACCTGAAGCGACAGGAAAGCTTCTTTTTTTAAAAAATGAAACGCAATTTGAGGGGAAAACTAAAAAAAGAAAAGAAAAACCCAACAAACAGGTAACTGAAAAGAACCTGACTGTAGTAAGACCAATTAGTCACAGGATGCTCAGCCAAGCCCTGGAGTACATTACATCATAAACAGCTTGGCAATATGTCAGGGCTGTGTCTCCTCGAAAGGAAATAGCACTGCAAGTGAAATTCACCCATGCCAGTGTTAGATGTAAGCCCCAGAAATTACATGAAAAATCACTGGATTTGCTGAACTTAAACAAACTCTTATTTAGGTATATGGATAAGTCTTCAGCTGTCACCTACTTTTGTAACTCCCACAGAAAGGAAAGCAAAATTAACCTTTTTTTTACGTTTTTGCTTTATGCTGTGTTTATAAAAATCAAAAGCAAATCTTGAAAAATAACCATTGGTATTTTTAGTATTCCTTACAATTAAACTGGGAAGGCTTGATCAATGTTGAAGCGTTTTAGACCTCTTTCATAATACACTACTATCCCCAAGGAAAAGTTGCACTTGGTGTAATTACAGAACAGAAGCCAATAAAAGGTACTACAGATGTTTTAATTAACAAAATTATTCCCTGCTGTAGTTCTTGTCTTTGGTCATGCTCCTATAGCCTATAGTTTTCCACAGTCCATAGGTGGGCAGCCTAACATATTCTTTTTCCTTTTTTTAATGCCAGCAGATCAAAAAGTATGCTAACCAAGTCAGCTGAGGCACAAAACAAGCTGCCTAAAAAGGTCTCTACCTATTAATCTGATCACAATATAATAGGAAACAAATAAATGCCGTTAAAATTTAGTGCAGCAGAAATAAGTAACATTGAACTCACAAAATCTTTAATTTGCCAACAGCTCTGGCACCACTCATTATTGCCAATACGGACAAAAGAAACAGCATGAGAAACTACTGCATATACAGTAACTGCAAAACACAGAACAAAAATAAACCATGTTCAGCTTGATATTTATAATTCTAGCCAATAGAAGATACTAAACTTAGTGAGCAAACTACAACCATTCAAAGCAACATTACCAGACACATGTTAAGATTATAAAAGGCATTGAACTTCAAAACTAATACTTGATAATTTTTCCACTTACCTTCAGCTATTCTTCTTAAAATGTGGTACAGACTACATATATTGTAGTTCATCAATTTCAAACAAGTTACATCTAAATCTCTAGTTGGTAAATTCTGCATCTTTTTTACTATCAAGTACACAATTTCAAGACACCCTCTTAACGTTCCTCAAAACTCCTTGACAATCTTCTACTGAAAATAAATTAAAAACTTAAAAGACATTTGTGTCTATCAAGAAAAAAGGGAAATTCTTGAATGGAAGAGACTTTCAATTTGTATCTTCTTGTTTTCACACCCATAGCCCAATTAAATTTTCTTAGCCTTTTCAGAAGAGCTGACATATTACTGCATAAATCTCTGCTTCTCCAGTGGCAGGAAAATCAACAAAACCACTTAATGCCAAAATAAATTTTCACAGTTTGTAGAATAATTTTTTGCTGTTGCAAAAACAGGAACTTATTAAAAGTATTCTGCATTCTGCTGTAAAATCATTTGGGAATGTTCTTAATGTGTTCCAACATAAAATTCAAAACATTAATTTGTTCTGTGGTCTTCTGGTTGGATTCTCTGCTAGCCAGGGAAGTTCAACCAACTCCAAGTCTGGGGGCAGGAAGCCACTAGCACTTTCTTGCTTAAGAACTTAACTCACCTTCTAGCTTTCTGAGTGTAGTGCTTCTTATCTCTCTGTGAATACACATTTCCCCAAGCTGGCAAAGAATGCATAAATCATCTAACAAAAGGGATACAGTCATGGCAACAGAGCCCTTCTTGCCCTTTTTGCTACAGGGCTGACAAAGGCCCAGAGAAGGGTCAGACACCTGATTGACACCAATGTCTCTTACTTTCTCAGCTGCCTATATTCCTACACTTACAGAAACGGAAATACATTTGCACTTCTACCCTTATGTATTACCTTATTTATATAAAAATCACTGAATGTTGGGAATAAACACTTTTCATTCGCATTAAGGAGATAAGAAATCTGCCAAATACTTCTAGCTTTTTTTTAAGATGTACAACCTATAGGTGAAAAGGCCTGAAAACATTTTATCAGGTTTATCTGTGTTGAAATTAGCTTACAAAAGCCTCATTCCAGTTAAGGCAATTATGTCCTCAGGTCAGGACAACACTTTGGAAAATCTAAGCAAGCAATTATGGGGTCAACACAAGGTTTGCAACACAGAATTGCAAGTGCATCATGTTTTTTGAAAAGTAATAAATGAAAATGAAAAACAAAGGAAATTCAGGTCTGTCTTAGGTTACAGGGAAGGTGTAACCAAAAGTAAGTATTCTACTACCATCTTCATAAAATGTTAAAAACAGGTGGGGCAGTGTTCTTTATCTTTAGCAAGACTCAGCCCTGATTACACCATGGGGAGGGCTATCCCTGCTAATGAGCCACCAAGGCCTCCAGGAATGACTCATACAATTACATCATCCCATTGTGAGATGCCCTGCCCAGAGGGGACAAACTGAATATTCCTACCTGCATATAAGCCGAGAGTCTGGAACACTGGACTACCTTTTCCACTGAATTCCCAGAGAAGTGCTCAAGAGCCAACACTGGACTTCCAGAGACTGACAAGACCTTTCTGCAGGCTCACCACTTCAACAAGATCACATCCCATCACTCCAACGGGACTGCAACCACCATTTAACTGGACTGCTACTTCCACCCTAACAGGGTGGCAGGTTGTATTCTGATTTTGTCAGTTTAAAACATTGTTTCTGTATTACTGTCTTCTTATAAATATTAGTAAAGAACTGTTATTCCTTTTTTTTCCGATATCTTTTGCTTGAGAGCCCCTTGATTTCAAAGTTACAATAATTTGGAGGGAAAGGGGGTCATATTTTCTATTACAAGAGAGGCTCCTGCCTTCCTTGGCAGATATCTGTCTTTCAAACCGAGACAAGTTCCATAGGCCAAAAATCTGTTAAGAGATAAATAATTTCTGATTCCTCCAGCTATATTGCAACACACGGAACAATTTACCCACTCTTCTATTAACAGCAACAACTGAAGACAAACCCTTTAAAAATCCTAGTTCCTCTCTCCAGTGCTTCCCTTCAAGGCACTCCCCTCTTCCCTGGCCTCAGACTGGAGTTGTAGCACTTACAAAGTCCTTCTACAAAAATCTAAAGGCAAATCTAAGATTTAATTTTGTCAGCATAATCACTTTCCATATACACTCTGTTACACATACCTGTAAAATACTGAATACTACCTACCAAAACATCTTTTTCTGCAAACACTGATGCTGCAGACATTCTAGAGACAGCCATGTAAACTACAGTAGCATCTTCATAATGCAACCTCTGATTGTGATTAAGTCATACTCAAAAACTGGAAGGCCAGATTCAGGCCTACAAAAGATTACTATTTCTAGCAGTTTCTGCCTCATCTCATAATTAAATTTTATTACCAGCTACTTGTGATCTTCTGACAGATCTCACATTTGCCATTGTCTCCTTACTATCATTGGTGGGTTGACCCTGGATAGGTGTCACATATCCACCAACGCCTCTATCACTTCCCTCCTCAGCTGAAAAGGGGGAGAAAATACAATGAAAGGGTCATAGGGTGAGATAAGGACAGGGAGAGATCACTCACCAATTACCAGGCAAAGGTAATTGCAGACAAAGACGTAACTTCAGGAAATGGGTTTAATTTATTACTAAACAGAGTAGGGTAACGAGAATGAAACACAAATCTTAAAAACACCTTCCCTGCACCCCTCCTTTCTTCCCAGGCTCAACTTTACTTCCAGTTTCTCTACCTACTCCTTCCCCTGCAGTGTGGTTAGTGTCCCTTCCCACAGGAGGCAGTCCTCCATGAACTTGTACAATATGACTCCTTGCCCTGGCTGCAGTTTTTCATGAACAGCACCAGTGTGTGTCCCTTCCATGGAGTCACAAGTCCTTTCAACAAACCTGCTCCCATGTGGGCTCCTTGCCCTACAGGTCCCCAGATCCTGCCAGAAGCAAGCTCCAGCCATGCTTCCCACAGGACCACAGCCTGCTTTGTGCATCTACCTGCTCTGGTGTGGGGCTCTCCAAGAGCTGCAGATGGAGTTCTGCTCCACGACAGATCTCCACGGGCTGTGGGAGAACAGCCTGTCTCACCATGGTCTTCACCATGAGCTGCAGGGGAATCACAGGGGTCCTACCACCATCTCTGATGGGCTCAGGCTTGGCCAGTGGCAGATCCCTCTCGGAGCAGCAGAGCATGTAAAGGGATCTGGTTAATGCTATTCCAAGGACAGTTTTGATGATCTCCAGATAACAAGAGAGGTTGCTGAAGTCTGAAAGAAAGCAAATGTCACTTCTGTCTGCAAGAATGTCCAGGACAGTGCACAGTAGTCAACCTTACATCAATCACTGGGAAGGCAGTAGAGAAAATCCTCATGGAAACCATTTCTAAAAACACAAAGGAAAAATGGGTATTAAGAGCAGTCAGATGGAACTACAAAGGGAAAATCACACTTGATTAGCTTGATGGCCTAGTATAGTGAGGTGACTCTCCTAGTGGATGAGGGGAAAGCAGTAGTTGTTATTCACCTCAGCTTTCATAATTCTTCTGACAGTGTCTCAGCATCCCATAACACCCTCCTAGATAAGCTGATAAAGTACCACCTGGACAAACTGACAGTGAAAAGAACTGGCTCAACAGCCAGGTGTTGATGGCTTGACCAGTGGGATAAAATCTGGTTGGAGACAAGCTGCTAATGGAGTACTCCAGACACTGCTGGTGGGGCCAGTGCCAATTAACGTCCTCATCACTGACCTGGATGCTGGGACAGAGTACGCCCTTAGCAAGCTCACAGCTGACAGGAGTGGTGAGTACATGGCAGTGCAGCCATCCAAAGGTGAGACTGATGATAAATGAACCCTTTCAAGAAAAAGTTCAGAAAAAAATGTAGAAAGTCACCAAGGCTATCACAAAGGAAGCCAGACTTACTTCAACACAAGGGGGCACTGGAGGGTGGCCTTTGCTGCAGATAAATTGCTCTGTGGATCAACTGTTTGCGTAAATGTCCTCTTCTAAGAAAATCAATAGAGACTATTATCTTCCTGACCCAGCCAGACCAGCACGGAGGAAGTATTTATGTGGCTCAGCATAATATAAAAGCTGAACAAACACAAAATGAACATCGACAAAAGCAACGGCTCTGAGCTGGGTTCAACCCACTTATTCCTTTCTGGATGCACAGAGCACATCTGGAAGAACCTCATCTGGTAATACTGGCCTCTTGCAGGATGGACTTTGACAGGCTGGAGAAATGGGCTGGAAGGAATCTCATGAAGTTCCAACACAGGTAAATGCAAAGTCCTGCAGAGGAAGAAGAACCCTAGGTGCCAATACACCCTTTAGAACCAAACAGCCAGCCGGAAAACAGGTCTGTAGAGAAGGAGCTGGCAGAGAGGCTAATGATGAGCCAACAAAGTGTCCTTACTCTTGACACAATGGCAATCAACAGCAAATTTGGCTGCATTTAACAACACTGCCTGGAGGTCAAGAGAAGTCATCCTTCCTCTCTACTCAGCACTATTAAGGACAAGTCTGGAGTGTTGGGTTGAGATCTGGGCTTCCTAGAACATAACAAATTTACTGGATTATGTCAAACGCACAGCTAAAGATGACTAAGGCAGTGGAGCATTTTTTGTATGAGAAGAGGCTGAGAACTTGGACTCTTTGGCCTGGAAAAGAGAAGGCTAAGGAGGTTGTTATCCCCCTGTATAAATTATTCATGAGAGGGAATTAAGATAAAGAAGTCAGATTCTTCTCAACAGTACCCACTATCAGGGCAAGAGGCAAAACACACACATTTTTTACTGGTCAAACGATGGATGAAGTTCCCAGAGTGGTTGTGGGGTCTCCATTCCTAGAGATATTCAAAACCCACCTAGACACAGTCCTGGGAAATCTGCTCTAGCTGACCCTGCTTCAGCAAGGATCTGGATTCAAGATAATCTTAAGAGGTCCCTGCCAACCTCACCCATTCTGTATGTAAGATTCTGTGATGTAAGCAACAGTGATATGACAGAGTGACCCAGCTACAGCCACACCTGACTACGTCAGACTGTGAGGGTAGTCGTGACAATTATGTCCTGATAGGAAGTGGGTATTCCTCTTCAGACAGCAAAAACAAAGACACATAAACTAGAAAAAAAAATTATCCCAAAGTACAAGTAATCAAAGGCTATGAAGCTATTTTCTTGCAACAGCCATTGCTAAAACACTTAATGTATGCTTATTTCACTTACTGTGATTGCTACTTAAACTTAAAAAAATTATGTTTGCACCTAAATACCATAACAGTGTGCTATAAAGCAACTGCATTTATTGTGCTGAAAAAAACCCACCTTACTTCTTCTGACTCAGCCTTTATATGCAAAAACAGAATTATTAACAAATATGTGACATTTATGTAAGAACATTACATTTTTCCTAAAAATATGAAGCAGCACCATGTCATCACAAGTCATTATTGATTTATCAACGCTATCAAGCACCCTCACAGCACTCAAATTCAGTAGAGTATCCATAATATTTTTTATGTAGGCAAAGGGAGTATTTGTATTAAGAGATTAATGTTACTCTTTTTCTTCCCCCCACCCCTGAAATACATATACAGCATAGCAGCATATATCATAGCAGAACTGAGAAAATACCAATTGCCATTAACCTAACTTTACAACATAAATGGATCCTGCAAACACAGAGGACTGTTACAAGTGTATATTTGTGATGGCCTATAAGAGACCTAGAAATGTTCAGAGATGATAAATGATAATGACAGTTTAAAATCTTAATTTCTCCTGAAAAGTCTTCAGGAGAAGAATTCTTCCTCAGAAGTTCTCCTACTACAATGAAATTCTTCATATGTACAGTTAAGATTTGTAACAAGAAGTCTCTAAAGTATTCATGGCTCTTGTACTATCAAAACGCTTTTTCCTTAACAGAGCATCACGTATCTAGAAAACAATGAAATCTGACCCCCAGAAGAACACAATTTCAAAATGTTAAATTGCTGTCAGTGTCACACCACGAAATCAAATTTTTGTCCTACATTACTTCAGTTGTGGGGCCTGCTCATTTTGTTTTTCAAGCTAACAGTAACTGAGAAACTATATTAAGCTTATTCTCCTATTTAAATATTCGGGTGTGGGGCTTTAACTTCTGAAAGCAAGTAGAACCCTTAAGTTAGCTATGAAAACCTTAAGATTCAAAGATTGATTCAAAGTTTATCACCACTGACCTTTTGGTTTTGGTAGATAAGACTATGTATTAAATTCTCTCCTCAAGAATAAAACAGTCAGCTGCACATACTTCATTTGCATCAGCTGCTTGCTGTTTGAGACAGCTACACAACTACAAGCAGGGTCATTCTACACATTTTTTTTTTTTTAATCTGGCACTTACACACACAAAAATCTTCAAAATGTAAAATTGCATTACATTACTTCATCTAAATTCTCCACCATAAGCCATTGCAAATGCTAATATTTTTCCCACCGCCACCACGGGCAATAGAAAGTCTCAAACACAAAACACTTAGAAACTTCCTGCTCCTTCAGGGCACTCTAGTGACATGCACATTATCCAACATGAAAATCTATCTACCTTACTCCCACATTTGTATATCACATCTTGACTGACTGAGCACTTGTTAGCAAGTTGTCAATCATCTTCTTGCCATATTTAAAAAAAAGTCAGAACCTGAAATCAGTTCCCCTGAGGAACCACCAGATGTTGCTAAAGAGAACACATTCTTCCATGTTTTTGTACCGAATTCAGACCTAAACAACATTCATTAAGGTACATTACAATAAAAATCTAGAGTTCAGAAAATTGAGGAAGTTGATTAAACATACCTGGCCCAAACCAAAATTATAATGTTCAGGGTAGTATTTCTTCCCATGAGGCACCCTAAGTTACAGCCTTACCTACTTCAAATCATGCCACAGAATGTCATAATCAATGAAAAGCACAATTTAGCTATAATCCTGAAAAAAAGAATGGAGAGGATACACTGCAAAAATACACTGAATGCACAGTTCAGTCTTGCATCATTGTCACCATAAAAAAAGTGCCACTTTCCTTTTCTTCTTAAAAAGTAACTCTGTAGTATTTTCATCCTCCTTGGTTTCTCTGTCCTTGCATCTCTTTCAGTGTCTGTGCTTACTGTACCCATGCACCCCACAAGCAGATGTAGTTCACCTACAGCTCTTTAGGAAGCTAATGTTTTAACACTATAGGTAATGAGGAGCTGAATAAAATGCATCATGTTTACTATGAAAGAAAACAGAGATCACTGTACTAGAAACCATTTTTCTATGTGACTCATCAGAGTGTCTGCTCAACATTGAAGGAATTAAGAGCAGATATTGTGAAACACACTGACAAAATAAATAGCAGTAACAGGCAGTACTCTACAGGCATTTTAAAAGAACTCAAGGTTAAAGAGCACAGTAAGAAATGACAGTGGGTTAACTCTCACTCAGCAATTCCTTGGCATTTCAGGACTAGAAATATCGAGTAGCAAACAACTATCTAAAAAAAATCTTCAACATATAAGACTGTTACTGTCAGCAGAAACTATAAAAAAAAATATGGTTACTGGACTCTTACAAAATTACATTACATACATGAAAAGAATTGGCATGGCTTGAGCAAAAGGAAACCCTGCTTTTCAGAACTATTTACGATCTCTGAAAGAGTCAATAAATACAGAGCTGAGGGTGCTGTAGTCAACAAAAATCAATTTTGGCTTTCCAAAAGACTTCCCAAAAGGTTACTAGGAAACTAGCATGAGGAAGGATCCTTACAAATATAAACAGAACACATCACCTAAGGCATAAATCGGCTGGCTTGCTCACACCTGGAATACTACATGCAAAAGAGGAAGGTGAAAGCCACAGCCAAAATAAATGAAAAGGTAATTCCTCTCCCACTGTGGCTTGTAGGCCTGTGGTGTCTTCTTGCTAGCCAGATGTTGCTGATACAAGAAATTTACATAGAAATTCACATCAGAAAAAAAACACCATATTTACTGGGGGATATTAGATACAAAACCACATCCAGCTCAAGAAGTCCTTTGAGCTGTCACTGGTTCTTTGAGCTATAAGTCATTCGAGAAAAAGAGGGCAGCAAAAGGCAAGTGTCACTCGCTTGGTTTTCATCTTTAAGCATCAACTATTGCTTATGACTACTTTTTTAACAGGGAACGCTTGCAAGTATTATGACTTGCATGATACATATTTTTTATTATAACAGGAAGCTCACCAGGAAGAAGCTTCTGAACTCTGATACTTAACAAAGACCACAACTACACTGTTAGCAAAATCACGTGCCTTTGCACTTGTTTTACCAAAGAACAGGAACAGATTAATCAGTATAGGTGCTGGGAATCTTTTTTTCTTTGGCAGTTATGCACAAGCATTTCAGTTCAGGAACATGTGACAACCTGCACTCACTTTACTAAAAGGACATACACACAGAAACATCAAATCAGGTTATGAGGTACTTCTGTAAGACCGTAAGTCATTGCCTGCTTCAAAAAGATACCTGAGTTCACAACCAGTTGTATTAACCAGTGCTTGAATGGATTTCAAAATTATCTATAAAGCTGCTACGTAAGACTTGTGCCTCCTTTTGACGAAGCACCAAAGGCTGCCCAGCCATACTGAAGCCTCAGGTACCTCACTGTATGGCACTGAGGGGACCCACCTTCCCATTCACACCTCACCACTGCTTTTCAGAAGCAGTGCATACGGAGGAAAGGCATAGCACCCTCGCTCTGTTGAGCCTCTAGGTATTCCCCACCACATTTACCCATTCCTTGGACAATAAAGTTAGTTTATATCACGCTATTCCTACACAAGAGGTGTGTGCATGCCTTTCGGACATGATGACTTTCGGACATGATGCCTTCAGGACAAGAAGCAGCAAGCAGAAATTGATTCACAGGAAGTTACACCTGAACACGAGGGAAAACTTCTTCACTGTGCCTGTAACAGATTTTCCAGAGAGCTTACGTAGTATCCCTCACTGGCGATACCCTAGATGCAATCCTGCGCCATCTGCTTTGGGATGGCCCTGCTTGAGCAGGGAGGCTGGACCAGATGACCCCGTGTGATCCCTCCCGGCCCGACCCGTTCCATGAGTGACGCGCAGAAGGGCAAGCAACACCCCGCTCACACCGACCCGCTCTGTGCAGGTGGCCCTGAGGGCAACTCCGTCCCTGCCGAGCAACCGACCCGCGCCCGCCCGGACCCTCAGCGCCGCCTCACGGCGAGCGAGGCGGGGGCCCACCGACCCCGCTGCACCTCCGC
>VZTX01003177.1:0-31072 GCA_013400915.1 Pardalotus punctatus | reverse complement strand
CCCCTGCCATGGCAGGGACAGCTCCCACTGTCCCAGGCTGCTCCAAAACCCTTCCAAGGACACTCCAGGGATCCAGGGGCAGCCCCAGCTGCTCTGGGAATTCCAGCCCAGCCAGCAATTCCCAATTCCCAAGATCCCATCTCTCCCTGCCCTCTGGCACTGGGAAGCCATTCCCTGGCTCCTGGCCCTCCAGCCCTTGGCCCCAGTCCCTCTCCAGCTCTCCTGGAGCCCCTTCAGGCCCTGCCAGGGGCTCGCAGCTCTCCCTGTGTCCTTCCCTTCTCCAGGGAACATTCCCAGCTCTCCCAGCCTGGCTCCAGAGCCTCCTCTGGACTCCCTCCAGCAATTCTGACCAAATGAATTTTTGTGGCTTTGTTTTGGTTTTGTTTCTTCTTTTGCTTTTCTCTTTCCCCCTGGATCCAATTGATTTTTTCACTGTCTCAGCTCCAACCACTAAACCAAAACGAAACCTCCCTCATTTCCAGGTGTTCAATGCCCTGAATCTCACTGAGCCCTGCCTTTATCACCAAAAAATTTTATAAAAAAGCTGCTTTGACTGGAACAATTTAATGAGGATTTTTATCACCCTTCTTCAGTGGGAAAAAACCTCCATTCCACAGCAGCACCTGTGAGTGTAAGAGAAGAAAGGAATTGTATCCCAGTTCTCGAGATCCATCTGCTTTCAAACAGACCAGAACAACTTCCAGGAGGCTCCCATTGATAAGCATGGTTTGACGTGGGTAGGGATTGCAGGAATTGATTTCTGAGGTTGTTTCAGATATGATAAGAAGCATAAACAGTGCAGAAGAACCCCTGAGTTTGCAGATATTACTTTCTTTATCACTGCTCTGTTCCAGCTAATCATGGTTTTTTTAAAGAAAAAACCGCATATGAATTCTTAGCATTCAAAAATAATGTTATTTTTGAACTCAGACCACCACAGAGCTACAGTGTTCAGGGAGGGCAGGTCAACTAAACCACTCCACTCTTCCAGATGAACAAACATTAATGAGGTAAAGACAATGAAAAATACAATATTAAAATACTTTTACTGCATTTTCTCAACTGTTTGACCAGGAGGAGAAATCAGCAGGTGCAGTGAGATGGTTAAATAATGTCTGTAAAGGCCATTACCAGGTTCAGTCATCTATTCCAGGTTATTCAGAGATACTAAACACAGGGGATGGGATGGGATAAATGAGAATAGAATAGAATAGAATAGAATAGAATAGAATAGAATAGAATAGAATAGAATAGAATAGAATAGAAATAGAACAGAATGAGCTGAGCTGTCAGCACTTAGAACTTTTCACTGAATTCAGTCTAAGTAATAAAATTTCACAATAAACCTCACTTTGAAGGTGAAGAAAATTCTTCCAAGAAGAGTTTTCCCCTCCGTTTCACAAAATATCGACCTGCTCTGTCTGGTTACGAAGCCAAACTAAAATTTAATTTCACTCCGGTTTGTTTCTTGCTTTTTTAGTGGAACTGGACAAGGGAAGTGGACAGCCAATTTAAGGCTTTTTGCCTGCAAAAAATCCCCAGCATTTACACCCCAGCTCAATACAATTTCACCCTCTGCAATGGGTTGTGAAATGAAGTTCTAAGGCTGTTCCACAATTCCCTGCAAAACTTTATAAATTGTGCCAGCTGGGAAAACACAGGGTGAAAAAACCACAGCCACAGCTCCAGGAAAGAGAACCCTGAGAGTGGAACTCCAGCACTGCTCCCACACTGCCCTTGCTCAGAGGCTCTTTTAGTTTAAAAAAGTGAATTTTCATAACAATTTCCATAAAAATTCTCAAAAAAAGGGAATTCTCATGAAATGAATCCCAGGCTGGTTTGGCTGGAAAGGACCTCAGTGATCATCTCGTTGCAAACCCCTGCCATGAGCAGGGACACCTTCCGCTGGACCAGGAATTGTGCCAGCGTTTCTAATTGCAAGAGAGATCATTAATACCCGACTCTTCCCAAATGTCAGACACAAGGATTTAGGGTTGGTGCAGGGGCAGTGATTTTCCATAACAGAGAGGGGTTTAAGCCGTGTCCCACCCCTAGGGATGAGCAGCCCCTCGGGAGAAGGCTCCAGGATGGAGGAGGACCTTTGGCTGAAGAACATCTGGCTGCTCATCTCCAAACTGCTCTTCCCATCCCAAATCCAGCTGTGGGATGGAGCCTGGGCCGTTCTGTGAGGTTGCTGTGACTCAAGGGCACAACCCAGCACTCGGTCCTGCTGTCCCTGGGCCCGCTGGATCCGGCCTGGCCAGATCCCCTGCTGAGCCCTCCTGCCCTCCAGCAGATCCACCCTCACAGCCAGCCTGGTGTGATCCCAGAACTGACCCCGAGGGTGCCCTCGATCCACGTGTCCAGGTCATGGACAAAGACCTCAGACAGCACTGGTCCCACTGGACACCACTGGTGTGAATCCACTGCCCAGCACCCCCTGGGCCCAGCCATCCCCTTGGTTTTGCACCCACTGAATCCCAGGATCCCTGAGGCTGGAAAAGTTCTCCCAGCCCAGGGAGTCCCAGCTGTGCCCGATGCCCACCTTGTCCCCAAGTGCCACATGCAGGAATTCCTTGGGCACCTCCAGGGATGGGCACTCCAAACCTCCCTGGGCAGTTCCAAGGCCTGACCCCCATTCCATGAGGAAATTCCTGCTGCTGTCCACCCTGGCCCTCTCCTGGCCCAGCCTGAGGCCGTTCCCTCTCCTCCTGTCCCTGTTCCCTGGGAGCAGATCCCAAATCCCCCCCAGGACCCAACCTCCTGTCAGGAAGAGCACATCCATCCCAAACATGGATTATTTATCACAAGATAAGCATCTATCACTAGAATGCCTCTTCACTTGCCCAGCAGCAAATTCTTCCCCTTGCTCATGGAATTTCTTTTCCTCAGGCTACACCTGCAGCACTCTGGGCTATTAAATACCAGCTCCACAATAAAAATGCAGCTTCCATCCGTTCCCTCCTTTCCCAAAACCCATGAGGTGAACAGCACAACGAGAGCATCTCAGGTCTTCTCACCTGCCCGGGTTCTTGAAAATTAATTGGGAAAAAATCTTTAAACCAGGGAAAGAATCTCTCGTGCTCCATGCTCTCGCATGTGAGTACAGGTTCTGTATCCCTGAGGGAACAAACCCAGGGCCAAGGATTTTCCTGCAGAAAGGAAGGAATTGCTTCTCCTGGCACTCTGGGCTGTAAACTGTTATCTAAAGGTTTCCTGAAGCTCTTCCCTGTCTGCTGTGCCCCCCTTCCGGAATATCAAACAATCCATTTTTAATGGAATGTTGAAAGGTTTGATGGAAAACGATAAATAATGACTTGTGCTCCAGCTCATTCCATTGCTCCGCTGATGAACAAGGAACGTGGGATTTCACAGGACTCCAACAAGGGCCGTTTGGGGACCTCCTAAAACCACGGAAATAAGGAGCAGGAGATCTCCATGAGCAGCGGGAGGTGCCAGGGAGGGCAGCTGAACGAGGAGCCTCCGTTTCCAGCTCTGCTACTTCCAACTCTTTATTTCCATTTCCAGTCCTGCTGTGTGCTGCAACTTCCTTTCCTTTTTTGTAATCCTACAGCAAAGGGAGCAGCAGATTGACCAAATCCAGGGCTTTGGATGGAAAACCGGTGGATCAGTAAGAGAAGAAACAACTTGTTCCCATAAATAATGGAATCATGGAATGGGTTGGGATGGAAGGGACATTAAAGCTCATCCCATTCCATGGCAGGGACAGCTCCCACTGTCCCAGGCTGCTCCAAAACCCTTCCAAGGACACTCCAGGGATGCAGGGGCAGCCCCAGCTGCTCTGGGAATTCCAGCCCAGCCAGCAATTCCCAATTCCCAAGATCCCATCTCTCCCTGCCCTCTGGCACTGGGAAGCCATTCCCTGGCTCCTGGCCCTCCAGCCCTTGGCCCCAGTCCCTCTCCAGCTCTCCTGGAGCCCCTTCAGGCCCTGCCAGGGGCTCGCAGCTCTCCCTGTGTCCTTCCCTTCTCCAGGGAACATTCCCAGCTCTCCCAGCCTGGCTCCAGAGCAGCTCCAGCTCCCTGTGCTGTGTCCCCAGGGCTGGGGCAGCTCTGCAGGTGGGGTCTCAGGTGAGTTGAGGGGGCGAATGGCAACACAGGCATTGATAAATACCGTAATTATTAATTACTATTAACATCATCACTAAATTAACATTTGCTTTAAAGCTGCTGCTGGAGAAGAAAGTAACCTTCAACTTTGAGAAATATTAAAAATAGAGCAATCTGCAAGGAAATGATGATTGACAGAGGGAGAGGTAAAGAGCAATGCTTAAATAATGTATGGAAACCTGTAATTCAGCCTGACACAAATTCATTTTTCTTGCTCTGCCACTCCGAAGTATCCAATCAATGAGACAAATCTCCATGGCAAAGCCATTATTTAAACAAAGCTGGCTGGGCTTAAAAATGCAACAATTTGGGCCAATTTAGGACTGTGATATTATGCACCATTTTGCATTGTGATGCGCTGAGAGATCCTGCATTGATCTGGAAATGAAAAGCCAACAACATTTTGATAGTTCATAGATTTCCCCCCTTCTCTTCGCCTCCCCGTTCCCAGATGTTGAATAGCCCAGCAGCTGCCACCTCTGCTTCCCACTCCGGGTTTGTTATCCCTGAAAGCCGAATTGGAGACACTTCTGAAAAGAAGAAGTAGCAGCGATAAGAACAGATAACGACTTAAATGCAGCTTCAACAATGGAGCTTTCTTCCCTTTTGAATTTTTTTTTTCCCAAAATAAGTTCAATTGCTGCCTCCAAACACTCCAGAAAGCTGCACAGGACGGCAGAGAAATGGGAGGAAAACCATTCCTCGAGTTGGCGGATGGGATCAGACTTCAGGGACAGAACAGGAATTGCGGTTCAGCTCTGCTTCCATCCCTAGAATTCCAAGGAATTAAAGGTTGGAAGTCGTTCCAGCTGTTTGTTGGATCGAGGCCAGGGGGGTGCAGAGCTCCCCAGGACTGAAGAGCCCACAAGGGTTGGAAGAGCTGCCCAGGGAAGGGCTGGAATGACCATTCCTGGGAGTGCTGAAAAAACCTCTGGATGTGGCACCAAAGGTTTAGTGATGAACAAACACAGGGATGACCTCAGATATTTTCCAACCTCCTTTGATCAATCCCTTGATCTTCCCAGCTGCTCATTCCCCATCCATAAAATGGCAGTAATTATCCTTCTATTCTCTCACCCCTTGTTTGCCCACTTTAGCCATATTTCATCCTCTTTTCATCTGTCTGTGCCCTGCTGGGCCCCCACTGAGGCTGAAGGGCTGATTCATCACCCTAACACTCAAAACAAACAGAGATATTGCAGAGGATAATCGAAAACGGTTTTTCACCTCTGGCTTTTGTAGTTCTGCTCATCAGAAAACACTGAATTATCTCAATTTAGCAGCTGTCACTGTGCCACCCACCACTGGTGGAAGTGGCTCAGCGCCACGGTGATTGTGCGATGAGCACACAGCATTCCGAGAGAGCTCTAAAAAAGGCGATCTGATGCAAAAACTCCGAATTAAATGAGAATATTCCCTTTTTTATTGCCTCACAATGGGATTTCAGCACAGCAGTTAGAAGGGAAAGGAAGATGAATTGTCTCTGCAGACTCTAAACGTCCCCAAAAGGCGATGGGTGCTTGCCAAGAGCTCCTCGTGGCAAGGTGAAATCCATTCCTCGTACGCTGCTTTGTTTTTTGAGACTCCAATCCAAAGTCCTGGGGGTTTATTGCTCTGTGAATCAGCAATTGCAAAGGCACTGCAAAACCACGGCAGCCCAAATTATGACAGCTCTGAGGCAACTCTAATCCAGGAGGGATTTGGGAATTTACACTGGAAAGCGCTGAAAGAGACGTTCCAAAGCGAGAAGTTTTTTGAGGATGTTCGCGTTCACAAATTCTGCCTGTTTTGAAGTGTCAGTGCTGGCTCATGTCAAATAATCTCAGAAAACAGAACAAATCAGGGTTTTTACTGTTGTGATGTGACCAGGAATCCCTGGGCTGGTTTTGTGTGAGAGCTGGAAAACACAGGGAGACACAGAATAAACACAGGGAGAAGATACAGGGCAGGAGCTCACGAGGAGTTTGGTCCTTTTGCCATTCCTGCCAATCCCCTGTGGGCTTGGCAGCGCTCAAAATGGGATAAAAGTGATTTAGTGAGGTCAGGGCACTGTTCCCTCAGGGAAGTGTCTCCCCAAGACTTACAGGAGTAACAATAATTAATAAATAAAAATCACTGATTTCAAACCAACCCTACAGACAAGCCTGGAGTAGGAACTGGCAGTGACGGGGACCTTCACAGAAGCTGGATTTTAATACCATTTCACATTTCTGAGGGAACTGAGGAGCTTCTTCATGATCAGGAAGAAAGTTAATAGACAAACACTGTTTTTATTACACTTGATTAAACTCGGAACCACCATCCTCAACAAGGAGCCCTTCAAGGTGTAATTTGAGAATTGCAGCAGGTGAAAATAACGAAAATGAAAATGAAAATGAAAATAATGAAAATGAAAATGAAAATGATGAAAATGAAAATAAAAAAAATGAAAATGAAAATGAAAATGAAAATGAAAATGAAAATGAAAATGAAAATGAAAGTAAAAGGCCTGGCCTTGGTGATTTTGTAAAGATGGCTTGTAAGAAGCAGAGTGAAAAGCAAAGTGCAGGGGGATCCAGCAGCTGGTCATGGCTCCAGGTGAGGATGTCTGTCCCCACCAGGGTGCAGGACAACAGCCAGGCTGTGTCAAACAAGGGAATGTGACCTTGGGATGAAGAAGTGCAACTCTGGCTGATCCTTAGGGAAGACAGCATTTGAACCATCTCCTAATCCTTCACAGCCATGGTACTTTAGAAAGAAAGAAAGAAACCCAAACCATTAAATTCAGTCATCTAAAAAGAACAAAATATTCTTGGGCATTCAGAGCAATCACTGAATTCCAGATCATCACCTCAATTCCACAGATGCTGCCCTGGCAACTGCAGCCAGGCACAGCATGGGCAGGGATGGCTGAAGTC
The DNA here is from genome assembly GCA_013400915.1 of Pardalotus punctatus. NCBI lineage: Eukaryota > Metazoa > Chordata > Aves > Passeriformes > Pardalotidae > Pardalotus > Pardalotus punctatus. Next base: position 24,047 of record VZTX01003177.1, on the reverse strand, counting down.
AGGCACTGCGTGGGCAGGGATGGCTGAAGTCAGGCACAGCGTGGGCAGGGATGGCTGAAGTCAGGCACAGCGTGGGCAGGGATGGCTGAAGTCAGGCACAGCGTGGGCAGGGATGGCTGAAGTCAGGCACAGTGTGGGCAGGGATGGCTGAAGTCAGGCACTGCCCGGGCAGGGATGGCTGAAGTCAGGCACTGCCCGGGCAGGGATGGCTGAAGTCAGGCACTGCCGGGCAGGGATGGCTGAAGTCAGGCACTGCCCGGGCAGGGATGGCTGAAGTCAGGCACTGCCCGGGCAGGGATGGCTGAAGTCAGGCACAGCCTGGGCAGGGATGGCTGAAGTCAGGCACTGCCCGGGCAGTTCTGCCTCTCTGATGATTTATCACCGCCTTGGCTGCTGCTTTTCCCCCCAAAATGCAGAATCTGGGACTGTACAACACAGAGCTCCTCACCCGACAAGACAAATGGGTTTTATTGACTTAATCAAGGAGAGTAACAACTCCACAGCTCATTTCTTCAGAGCTGCCTGGAACAAACTCTGGGGGCACGGGAGGAGATGTAAAACACAGCACATAAATTATGAGTTTATTAAAGAAATGCCAATGGAAACTGCTCCAGAACAGAATGTTCATGTTCTGTGCAGCTTCCACAGCAAGTGGGCAAAATATTGACACCCAACAAATGAGGCAGGAGATCTCCACAGAATAGATCATGGAAAACTCTGTAATTTTTCTCCTTCAGCCGATGAGATTGTCCTGCTGCACTGTAGCTGATGGGATAGGGAACCAAAGGCGATCTCATTTTTTGCTGCTGGTGTTCAGGTGACAGCTTGGCTTTGTCACTGCCTTTTCCATGTAACTGTTGTGTCTCTGCTTCCCAAAACTCGCTGTGCAAGGAGCAATCTGGGCTCAGATTTGCCCCATTTGGGCCCTAATGCTGATGGATTGTTGCTCCAGGACCTACAGGCAGCTCTGGCGTTCTGGGCAGGGCCAGGAGTTGGACTCAAGGATCCTCCTGGGTCCTTTCCGACTCAGGACATTCCCTGATGGGGCAAAGCCTCACTTTTCACCCTGGATGAGTGAAAATCCCGGGAGAGAGGCTTTGCACAGCATTATTGAGGTGCACAAAGAGCCAGGGAGAGGCACCGAGTGAGATCAGTGAAAAGAGGATAAAGCAGCCAAGGACAAATTGCCCAAATTGCTAAATATTAACAACAAGCCTCCAAATTACCCAGAAAGAAGCAGCTTCTCTGAGATAACTCAATTCCTGCATTCAGAGCTGAAAAAATGTTAAATCAGAACCGAAGAGTGATTATATTGATTTGTACACGGTAAACCACAGCAATAGGTAATAAATGAGAGGGGAAAAAAACACACACACAAAAAGAGGAGAAAATGTTTCTAACAATTTCATCCATTCCTCTCAGGGGTCCACAGCCATCAAGGCAGAAGAAACTTCTGTTCCAAGAGGGAATGATCAGTTCTTATTTCCAGAAAAATACATGACTGAGGGTTTTGGGCTTTTTAAAATTATTTTATTTTTTTAACTAATTGGCAGAATTTCAAACCAGAAGTGAAGCCTGAAGAGGGCTGCACACCCTGACTCGGGTATTTACTGTTCCTAACGGGCCAAATGAGGCTGCTGGTGATTAAAACTCGAGTAATGAATGAGATCTTCACACCCCAAGCCTTTCGTCTCCAGGGCTTTGGGCTGGATCCAACCAGAAGGGAAGCAAAAGCAGCTGATGGGGCCGGGATGTGGCCACTGGGAGCTGATCACCTCGAGCCACTTTTAGCCCATTTTAGGATGGGCTGGGCTGGAATGTGGCTGTGCACCCCTGAAATATCTGGGAGAGCTGCGTCACCACTGCTTCTGCTCTAGTGACACAGATTTCTGCTTTAAAGAGGATTTTCTGAAGGCAGGCAGAGCTTCTGCCTGATGAGCAGAGCCAAAGCAATGGAAAAAGTATTTTTCCAATAGGAAGATGGTATCAAGGCTGTCCTCACTCACCTCTCCTTAATCCCATTTTCTCCCCCTCACTGCTGTGCTTAGAGCAAGGTCCTGCCTTGAGGACTTTGGACACCACCACATGGACAGAAGGCAAAGCAGCTCCAATCCATCCCATTCCCCACGTTAAACAATCACATTCCAAAGGAAAATTTGTTTCTGGGCTCCTACAACTGCATGAGAAAGTAGGAGGCGAAGCCCAGAGAGCAGAGGATGTTTTTGGTGGTGCCTTTACCTTCGAAGGTAAATGTAAGGGTCACCTCGTGGACTGTGTTCCTGCTATAAACCAACAAACTATTTCTCTTCTTGCTGTGATTGTTTTCCGAGGCTGGAGAAGCCCTCAGAGCCACAGCAGTGGGGGAGGTCAGCAGAGGTCACGTGGAGGGAGTGGGGACAGGGACACGGCAGTTTCACCTCTCTGGGCTGGGTTATTCACGGCTTCTCCTACACCTTTGCTTTTGCATCCATAAAAAACAGGACAATGCTCTCTTGAAACACAACCTACAGGGGCTTCTCCATCTTCAGGCAGGAGCCACCTCAGGAATCAGCTGGGCCAGTTCAAGAGCCAGCAAACTCAGCTGAGATGCAAACGCTCAGAACTGGGAGGGGAAGGACACAGGGAGAGCTCGGAGCCCCTGGCAGGGCCTGAAGGGGCTCCAGGAGAGCTGGAGAGGGACTGGGGCCAAGGGCTGGAGGGCCAGGAGCCAGGGAATGGCTTCCCATGACAGAGGGCAGGGAGAGATGGGATCTTGGGAATTGGGAATTGCTGGCTGGGCTGGAATTCCCAGAGCAGCTGGGGCTGCCCCTGGATCCCTGGAGTGCCCAAGGCCAGGCTGGACATTGGGGCTTGGAGCAGCCTGGACAGGGGAATTGTCCAGGGGTTGGAACTGGATGAGCATTAAGGTCCCTTCCAACCCAACCCATTCCATATTTCTGGGATTATTGGCAAGTGATGATGAGGACACTCAGGGCACTTTGGGATGAACCATGGAACATGAGTGACAGACCCTGAATGAACCGCTCACACCAAGCCCAAAAATCCCGTTCTGCCAAGCACAGAAGGCTGGAAGTCAAACCCTGCAATGAAAGGGAACCCAGGTGAACACGGACTGAGACATCCTGGTCCTTAGGATTTTAGCTTCCATACTTTTCCTGTTCCATAAGCTCCTGTTCCCATCATTTTTAGACAAAACAATTCCTCTCTAAGCCCAAAACCCAAGGACACCTCGCAGTCTCAGGCCCCAAGATATGTAAACATCAGTGAATTGGGGGGAGCAAACTTGGAATAATTGACTTCATCACCTGAAGCTGTAATTGGAGGATTAAACCTCGATCTGCAAATGGACAGAGCTTATAAATTATGAAAAACTCATGACCCGCTGTCCATTTTGGGTGCAGCCCCTCAGGGTGGGCTGTGACTGCCCTAAATGCACCTTGAAGGCCTTCAATAAATTAAACTGCTTTTTATTCTCTTCACTTCATCTGGCCTCTGTTTTAGGTAAGCCCATCAAGGCACCAATCCACACAATGCCAAAGCACTTACCAATACCCACAGGGAATATTCCACTCCCAAACCCCACAGGAGGAGCTGTGTGCCAGGGGGAGCGGGGTCTCTTGGGGGTTCTCTGAGAAAACCTCTGTGTTCAGCCTCGCCCCGAAGCCCAGGCCTTTCAATCCCACTCCACAGGCAGCAAACTGGGATGTTCAGGGCCCCGTTGCCGGGAGATTGGATTCGAAAGGCAAGTGGAGCAATCAGGAGGAGCCAGGCAGCAGCAGAACCGGCTGACGACAGCCCCGATGTCGAATGAATGATTTAGCACTTGTTAAACATCTCCCATTGTGAAAGCAACCTATTATTTTCCTGGTTGTGCTCTGCAATGCCTCAATCACTGACAGAAGGAGTGAGTGAGAAATAATACAGTTCATTTTCGATTGCTGTCGCTCAATAGAGCCGTTCTGTGTACCCCATCTGCCATTGTTTCATCAACAACAGAGCTGATGGCTTTTTCTCAGCCCCTTTTCTGATCCCACTGATGACTCCTCCGTCTTTAACAGCCCCCAATAACATCCTGTAACATCACACGTGCCCAATCCAGGCGTTTTTGTGAAGAAAACCAGGACTGTACAGCACACAGGGGAGGGGTACACGTGTCAGTTACAGCAGAGCAGCTTCCAAATCCAGAGTTCAAATTCCTGTCATGGCGCTTACTGATTAAAGCCTGGTTTTTGTCGGCGGGACAAGTTGTGAATTTGATGAAGTTCAACACGGTGCTGAAGTGGGTCAGGGTTTCGCTAAAGCAGGGATGGAGAGCAGCCCTGAGCTGTGGATGGACAGCTGGACAGGCCTTGGCCACGAGCACTCAGCCCAGAGAGCCAAGAACACCCTGGGCCAGCGTGGGAACCAGGTGAGGGATGGGATCGGCCCCCCTGCCCAGCTCAGGTGAGGGCACACCAGAAGGACGTGGAGCTGCTGGAGAGGGTCCAGAGTGCTGGAAACAATATAACTTCTTGAATTTTTATTTTATTTCTCTAGTCAGCTCGGTTTGTCTTCGCCTTGAGGAAAGGAATTTTTAAAGGGTTTTTTAACGGATGTACCACCATTCAACGGAGATGAGCTCAACATATCAACAGACTGGGAGGAGCCCAAGAGATACCCAAAAAGATAAAGACCATCCACAGAGCATCAGCCGAACATCAATGGCCATCCATGAACATCAATGGCCATCCACGAACATCTACCCCAGACGCTGCCTCTGGCAGAGTTGGAGGTGTCTAGTCCGGAAAAGAGTGATAAGAAAATCAAGGAATGAAGATGTAATTAACATCAGAGGTGAAGAAATCTGGATCCAATAGGAAACCGAATTCTAAGAGCGATGCAATTTTAAACCAATGAACATTAAACCCACGAAGTTCTATGGATTTTTACTGTATAAATTTTGGGGAAGATCTTGTAAAATCCATGTGTCATGGAATGATTCTCTCTGCACACCTGGGCTACATTGGGTGAGAGGATTTCTGTGGCACGTTCTGGCCAGAACAACATCCTGGCCAGAAAACAAAGTAATGCCTTGACTCTCTAACATTAAAATGTTGTTGGAGGGTTTTTGTTTTTCCCGCCGTTTCGGTGACAGCATCAATCCCAGCTCCCAACAGGAGGAGGAACGACAGTCACACGAGGAGGAAAACTGGGTCAATACCATGCTATTGCCCTGTACAGATCTTCAGGAGGGAAATAAATCTCGTGGAAGGTTCCCTGCCCATGGCAAGGGGTGGAACTGGATGATCATGAAAGTCCTTCCAACCCAAACCCTTCAGTGGCGATTGTCCCGAGGCAGAGCTGCTACAGACAGGAATGAGGACGGGCAGGGAAAAGGAATGGACACAAGAATGGGAGATTGAAGAGACTGAGAGCAATTCAGCCAGGGAATCAGAAAAGCTAAAGCAGAATGAGAGTTTTCACCACGTCTGGACACAGAAAACCACAAAATATGGAGGCAACAGCCTCTTGCAGAAAGCTGCAGATACTGCTGACTCTAGAGATGGGACTGGAGGTCTCCTTGGGAGGGCAATGAATCACCAGAGAACATTCTGGAACTGTTGCATGAGCAGCTCAGGGACCCTTGGAAGCTCAGGGAATTGTCTGGGGAGTCTGAGAGGGGCTGACCTTGGGGANTTGTAGAACCACTCCTATCTTGAGGAATGTGATGAATATGCATGAATGTCACCCATAATATTGTGAGTTGGCAGTGCCAATGTGTGTGTGTGTTTGGAGGAGCGATCCCCGAATAAAGCAAATCCCCACTGCTTTGACTTTGGCTCTGAAGTGTCTCTGGGCCTGCTTGGGGCGAATCAACACCCCAAGGGAATTCAAGAGTGGACAACCTCCCTGAGAAGAGACACAAACCAGAATTCGCATTTCCACCCCAGCTGACGCAAAAACCAACGGCGAAGATTCACTCGGGAGCTGTGATCCCTTTTTTGGGGCTCACATCAACTCGTGTCAGACCCCGAATCTCTCCCACCCCGAGGTGTCTGTGGTCCAGGGAAGGATCCGTGGGTCCCACTGCAGCTGCCTCTCACACGGAGCCATACCCCCGTCTGCCTTGAGGGAACACATATTTCCTGAAAAGGCACAGGGCTGCTTTTCCGAGTATAAAAACACATGCTGGAATATTAAAATGAAGATTTTTTTTCGAGTCAGCCCACTCCAGCCAGAAAAATCCATCTAAATATAGTCTGGTATCATATCCCAGCCCTTCACCAGGAGGTTTCCTGGGAGCAGAGCAATTCAAAATCCCTGTTAATGTATAAAAACAGTTGTAAGAAGCTGAGGGTTTCCATGATTCCAGAGTAAAAAGCCATAAACTGGAGTACATTAGGAAAATAACTGCTGTGCTGGTCTTATTTTTTTGATTTTTTTTTACTTCTAATAGCGTGTTTTGTCTCCATCAGCAAAGAACTGCTCTCAAATAATTGCTCTAAATGACTCTTTGAAGGCACATCTCTATTTGCAAAGCCCATCAAGCTCCATGGTAGACAAGTCCCAAATCTTCCCTTCTTAATTTACTGTAAGGATGAACAAACAGAGGGAACTTAATGCAGTAATTACTGCAGGCACAGCTCCGAGAGAGGTGAGTTACCAGCGTTAGAGGCAGCTGCTAATCTCCCCCACTTCTGCTTTTAGACAGGATTTAAGGAACCCAGACAGGGAATTTACATTAATGGCAGCCAGCAACTCTTCTGAGGGCGTCTCTCATCAAACAGCATCAATTTGAGAGAGCCAAAATCTCGTCCTTCCTTCTCAACGCTGCAAGTTCTTAAAGCCAGTAAGGAGCACACCGCGGCAGTGCTCAGTACAAACATTATATGGACCTTGAAACAACCCCACTGTTTATTCGGGATGCCAGCGAAGCTGCTACAGGTTGTAAAGTGGCCCTGATCCTGTGATTCCCGGGGAAGGTTGAATCATCCCGGGTCATGAATAAACATGAGAGCATTTAACAGCACAACAGACTCTTTACCACGTAAACTGTGCCACAGATCAGAGCTGGATCAGAAGTGTTTATTCCTTCGTGCTGCACGCTATAAAAACCAAGAGAAATATTTTAACACCACCATACATTCAGTTACCTGCAGCAAGGAATAAACTGGTAGAGTTAAAAGATTTAAGGAAGTAATAGTTCCCCTTAAGTACATGGTAGGGCAGAAAATAAAACACAGGGTACTCATTCTAAGCTCAGTCACTGTCTAATACAAACTGAAATTACATTTCACTTTCACAGAGTTAGATGCTGCAGATTATTATTTTAGAAAGGTGGCAGAGAGAATCAGTAAGGTTTTCCCATTTTCTGTTTTAATGTGGACATTTTAACTCTATCCAAGTTCATAAATAAAGCCAGGCTGTTTTCCAGAGGCCCTACCCCAGTGACACCACTGGGACACGGCAGGACTGAAGTGTTTTTGAAAAACCTGCACCATTTGAGTCCCTACAAACACAACACCACGCTGGGTTTTCCTCCTTTATAGATGCGAGCCTGGAATTGTTCTTACGGAATAAATATTCCCGCTCCAGGATTTGCAAAATGACCTCATGTGCTCAGTGAGATCTGGCAGAGAAGGTCTTCAAAAACCAGAATTGGTGGTGGAAACACCAACGTGCTCTCGGAGCTCCCGCTCTGTCCAGGTGCACCCGGAGCGATTCCAAAGGCTCCGAATCCGCGCCGAGACGGAGCTGGCACAAGCCTGGCAGCTCCCTGCGAGCTGTCGGCAGCTCATCCCCGATTTGGGGCAAAAGGAGCTGGCAGAGCTCCAGCGAGCTCCTTTCACAGCTTTTTGATTGATGGTTGATGCCATGGACCTGAGGAGGCCCAGAAAAACAACCAACTGCAGCCCCTTGCTTGGGCTCGGCTGACGGGATTGGGAATACGGCCATGGACACCACAGGTGATGAGGGATCGCATAAGCAGGGAGGGCTGGGAGATTTGTTAAGAACAACAGAGCCCCTTTGCTCTAAATACTCTGAAATTCTTGAGTGAATATTCATGAATTCTGAAGAACAGAAAAACAACTTCCTTCTACTTTGGAGGGATACAAGAGAGCTTGATGTTAAGAGAGGGGGGACATTTTAGAGAGCGGGAAAAAACACATTAATTCCGTGATCTAAAGGGATGTTCCTGGCCTTCCATGCAAGGTCAAGGGACATTTATTCAAACACCTGCAGCAGAGATACCCAGAAAGACACTCTGAATGTCAGAGGAGGGAAATGGAGCAGCTGTTCAAAATAACCAGGTGGGAACAGCCCAGTGGCATCTCCCAGCCCTGGAGGTGGATCCATGATGGACTGGGAGAGGTACTTGGAAGAGTTAGGAAGAATCACAAGTCAAGCCTGACAAAAGTTCAAACATCTCCCTTGAGCATCCTAATTATTTTCCTACCATTTTGCCCAGACAGACCATTTATTAAAAACCCAAGAGATGCAAAGTTTGGGGGAAAAGAGTTAAAAGCTCAACTACAAATTCTCTCTCCTTTCCTCCTAATCACTGTTTCCCTCAAAAAAACCCCACAAAACCTCAGCTGGTTAAACCCACACTCATTTGGTTTAGCCACAAATTTGCTATGGATCAAGGATATCTCGTCCTGAGAAATCAAAGGATCAGGAAACAAACTGTTGACCCAGAAGAATTTGTACCAGTTCCCCCCAGTCTGAGTCCTGTCATCTGTCTGATAACGCTGACAAAAGGTGTCAGCCCCAGTGAGGAGGAGGAGGAGGAGCAGGGAAGGCTCACAAAGGAAGAAAGGCCAGCTCAGAAGAGAGGAGATGCACAAGGGAAAGGAAGGGAGAGGGAAAGGCTTTTCGGCTTTGAGATGATGGCATTCAGGAGGGTCACGGAGTACAGAAAATGAGCCAGGAGATTGAAAGGTTTGGGGGGGAAATGCTGACTTTGAAAACATCCCTTGATCTCTTTTCCTTCATTGAGCTGTTTCCTTCACAAGGCCCAAACAACAAAAACATGAAGGGAAAGCTGCATCCAGCGGCTGAAAATGAAGGAATGTTCATTCCAAAGTTGTATTGACTAATTCTCCTCCTGGAGCCTCAAATTTGATGGCACATCCATTTGTTTCCACTCCAGTTCAACGGCACAATCATTTGTTTCCATTCCCCTTAGGAAAATGAGGCATGAGGTAAAAACCAGCCTGGTATAAACCTCTCCCCCTTCAATTCCACATGTATTCCACATTTCCTGCTCATTAGAATGCAACTCAGAACCTGATCCAACACGCAGCCTCTTAAATCCCCCCCGGGCGAATTCGTCCGCTGGTTGAAATTTGTTTAAAGCCATGGAAGTACATTTATTTTAACTAAATGAGGATCTGACTCCAAGTTCATTCTACGGCGAGTTAGCAAATATGAGGCAATGCTGGAATCTCAACTCATTCCAGCAGTAGCCAAAGGCAACTCTGGACATCAAAACTCATTTTGAATTAGGAAGAAACAGCCCTGGGTTAATTCCCAGCATTATGGGATGTTTGGCACCATGTGGACAGAGCCCCCAAAGATGGTTTTGGGTGTCACACAGTGCTCCCATCTAGGCATGGAAAGAAAAAGATGGAATATCTGGATTTCCAGGCTGGAGAGCAACACTGCTATTGGAAAAATCTGTGAGAACAAACACCCCGTTCCCCCCCAGTTATTCTCCTGCTGGATCAGGAACTGGGATTTCTTCCCAGCACAGAATTCAACCTGCACTTCAGGCCTGCACTTTGCTCTTCATTATTCTTCCTATCCCCTTCTTCTGTTGAGTGTTTTGGAAAAGCAAGGCCACGCTCCACTCCCAATCCCACATATCCCAAAAGATATTCACAGAATCCGAGAAGGGTTTGGATTGGAAGGGACCTCAAAGCCCATCCAGTGCCACCCCTGCCATGGCAGGGACAGCTCCCACTGTCCCAGGCTGCTCCAAACCCCTTCCAAGGACTTTCCCAGGGATCCAGGGCCAGCCCCAGCTGCTCTGGGAATTCCAGCCCAGCCCCTCCCCACCCTCCCAGCCAGCAATTCCCAATTCCCAAGATCCCATCTCTCCCTGCCCTCTGGCACTGGGAAGCCATTCCCTGGCTCCTGGCCCTCCAGCCCTTGGCCCCAGTCCCTCTCCAGCTCTCCTGGAGCCCCTTCAGGCCCTGCCAGGGGCTCTGAGCTCTCCTTGGAGCATTTAAACATCTTAAGTTGGTAAAGCAACTTCTGGATTGAGCCCAGAGCTGCCCCCAGGATTGCAGGTGGGAATTTCTGTCTCCAACAGGAACAATCCTGCCCTGGGGCTGTGCCCACCCTGGGGTTGGGACAGGCCAGGATGCTGTTGATTCCCTGTTTCTCAAACTAAAACCGGTAAGGAGCTGCCTCCAACGCCAAGTTTGCCGCAAATACGAGCTCTTCTTCCAACACGCTCCACATCGGATTTTTTAGGCAACAGCAGAGCACTAAAACAGAACATCCAGATCTCTGCCCTGGATTCCTGCCCCTTGAATCCCGCTGTCCCACCCAGGAGACTGCAGGGATGCAGTTCTGTGCTCCACAAATGAGAACGGGGCAGATGCAAACACACAAACCAACCTGGCTCACCCAGAGCAATTAGCGTTGGCTCATTCCCGCACCTCCCAAAACATCCAGCATCCATAAAAGCTCCATTAGGGAAGCCTGCCATGTCCCTGAACTAATTTACTTAGTCCAGCAGTTATTTCAACTCACTCCTCCTCTCCAGACACAATTCCTGGAGCTTTCTGCAGAGAAATGAGAGCAGATTTTGCCCAGGAAAGTGAAAATGTTGGCAGAAGTCTGTGCCAGGCTTCCAATTCCTCTTTTCTTCAGGCAGCAAGCGGCTTCTTTTATTCCAGGATGTATCCAGAGGCAGCAGAGATGTCTCTGGTGGTTTCCTGATGCCATCCTCCCCCTCCTAAAAACAACTGATGGAGGCCATTCCTGCAAGATTCCTTTCAAGTGCTGCGTGAATTGCTGATGGGAAGGAGCTCCTGCATACCAAAGCACATGGAAAGCTTTATTCTCCTGCACTGGAAAGGATTTATTTAACCAGGATGAAAAAGAGACGGAACACAAGACACGTAGCCTCCCGTCCAACTGGGAATTCCAACCGTCTCAATGATATGGAAATGATATTCGGATTTAACGTGGGCCTGGTTGGAAAAGGGCCGGGACTGAAGAGCCCATTCCTCGTCCAGTGCATCTGCTCTGGGTGTGCCAGTGGAGCCAATGAGCTGCCATGACTAAAGGTGGTCACAAATCATCCCTGCAGCTTTCCCCTGGAATTAATTATCTATTAAGTGTTTTTGTGCTCATTAAAAGAATCCATTTGCTCCATGAAAAGCTGATGTTTTGCTGAAAACAAAAAGACAGCACCTGAAAATAGAAGGGTTTCATCCAGCTGGAAATTGAAGCGACCTCATGGGTTTTTACCATTTCTAATTGTCTGGATGTCTCCAGACACGCAACAGCTTCCATGATGTGTCCAGGTCTGGGACCCTCAGGACAAGAGAGCTCTGGAGGGGCTGGAGCGTGTCCAGGGGAGGGAATGGAGCTGGGAAAGGGCTGAGCCTGGAGCAAAGGGGATCAGGGGGGACCTTGTGGCTCTGCACAGCTCCTGACAGGAGGGGACAGCCGGGGGGATTTGGGATCTGATCCCAGGGAACAGGGACAGGAGGAGAGGGAACGGCCTCAGGCTGGGCCAGGGGAGGGGCAGGCTGGATTTTGGGAAAATTCCTTCATGGAAAGGGTGGTCAAGCATTGGAAGGAGCTGCCCAGGGAGGTTTGGAGTCTCCATCCCTGGAGGTGTCCAAGGAAGGCCTGGACAGAGCAGAAAGCTTGTCCTGGGCTGGGTTTTCCAGGCAGGACAGAAGCAATCCCAGGTATCCAACAGCCAGCAAATCCCACACTGAGGGGACATCAGATCCTCCAATGTCCTGCTGTCCCCAGCTCCGATGGAACACCGAGATTTTGGTGACCCAGCTGTACATTCCTCCCTGCTGGTCTCATTCCGTGCCAATCCCTGTGCTAAGCACGTTGTTAACGCTGTAATTCCTCCTTTATTAGATCCAGGTATATAAATGGCATCCCTGGGAGCCCTGTGAATTTCCATCATTATTCCTTTATGGAGCTGTGTTCCCCGACCTGCTGAGATGTTGATCACCACCTTACCCCACGCCCCTGTGGGACCCATTATTTATCTTATTCCATTTTACAGCGTGGAGTAAATAAATAGCATTAAAGTGCTAAATTTATTCATGGAAATGGGGTTGCGTTTGCATCCCGGAGCCATTCCTTAAATCAGGGAAATGGTGTTTAATAGGCTGCAATGAAGATGTAAAACATTCATTTTAATATGGCTGTAATAAAGGCAGATTGCAGGAGCTGATGATGACATTTCGCACGTGGGGACAAGGACGGGGACACTTTAATATCTCCACTTCCTGGAATCAATTCCATCCCATGCAGCCCAAGAGGGCTGTATTAATTATTACGGTGTCATTTCGAAGAAATTAATTCCAGTCGTTATCAGAGGATGCACATTAAGCAACAATTGCTTGGCTGCTTGAGCAAATCCCACACCCTGGGAGGGGACAGCAGCACGGTGACAGCCAGGTGGTGACACTTCCATTTCCATCCCCAAATATCTGTGATGGCTTTGCAATCGGTGATGGCAGAGCTGGGTAGGACACAACAACATCTCCACCAGGCACAGGAGCAGAGCAGAAAAGGAGGAGCACCCGGCATCGGTGGGAGAGTTGGGATTGGGACCTCTGAGGAGTAGGATCCCATTTTTTTCACCCTCTGTTCAATTATCAAAGCTTTTTGATAAAGGTTTGATTGTTTTAATCACTGCTCCACCCCTGAGGAGTCCAAGGCCAGGTTAAATGAGGTTTGGAGAAACCTGGGATGGTGGGAGGTGTCCCTGCCCATGGCAGGGGGTGGGACTGGATGAGCTTTAACAGCCCTTCAAACCAAATCATCCCATGATTCTGGGATTTATATCAAGTGTTCGCCTTCTTTCAAATCTCTTCTTATGAATTAAAAATAAATAAAGTTTCCCCAAACTGATCCAGAGCAAACTCACAGAGAGAGGAACGTCTTGGTCCTTCTGCTGCACCAGACTCTCTGCAAAGCAAAACTGAGGTCTCCTTTAACTCCCCCTAAATCCTACAAGTCACCAGGGCAGAATTTTACCTGAAATGGGCTATTTAAAGCTCCGTGTCCTGTGCATGAAGACACAAATAAGTTATTCTCCTCTAAAGAAAGTATTATTTCAAGAAATGTTCTTCCAAGAATTAGGCCCCAGAACCTTGGAAACACAGAATGGTTTGGGTTGGGTGGGACCTCGAAGATCATCATTCCAACCATGGACACCTTCCCCAAGGATCCCTCCTGCTCTTCCCCATCCACTCTGGGGAACACACCAAATTCACACCTTACACCTGACACTGCATTTTTCACCCAAATTCGATTTTTAACCTCTAAAAGTTCAGTGCTGAAACGCAGACACAGAAGAACAGGTCACTCCACACAAACACCCCCAGCCAGCTGTATCCTTTAGAGCACATTGATGCTTTGTCTCTTATTGTATTTTCATTAATGTGTATTTTTAAATTATTGTTATTATTGTTATTATTTTTATTTTTATTTTTATTTTTATTTTTATTTTTATTTTTATTTTTATTAAAGCGAGTTTGAAACCAAAAATTAATACACAAGTGCCAGGAGTGTGAGCACAGACATCTGAATTCATAGCGAGGAAAAGAGCAGGACAACAAACTGTATCTTACCAAGGGATGGAAAAGGAAAATTGTATCAATTTATTCCTTAGCCAAATTGCTACTTGCATTTATTCATGGGATATAATTTTGGATAGCAACTACACTGACCCTTCCCACTCAGTTTTGGTTCAAAATTAAATTCAGGAGAGGCAGCAAGGAGTGAAATTTAAAGTTGGCCAGGACTGAGCCAAACCCAAAGAGAGTGAGCAGAACTGAAATTTAGGCAGCAAGAGCAGAGTCAGCAAGAACTGAAATGTAAAGCTGGCCACAAACCACAAAATGTAAAGCTGAGCCAAACCCAAAGAGAGTGAGCAGAACTGAAATTTAGGCAGCAAGAGCAGAGTCAGCAAGAACTGAAATGTAAAGCTGGCCACAAACCACAAAATGTAAAGCTGAGCCAAACCCAAAGAGAGTGAGCTCTAATTCTGCATTTCCCTCGTGGGAGAGACCTTCAGCTTTGAGCCAAAACACAGCCAGGATTTTCTAAGACTTGCTCAGAAATGGGCAGGAGCATCCTAAGCTTCACCAGGCACCTCCACCAGAAACTGGATCGAAACAACCAAGAAAACTCCTCCTTCCCAAGAATCAACCACACTCTGCAGAAGGTTTGCCTTTCATCTGTGCTAATATAATAAAAAGCAGTTTATTAAAGCCAAAGACCAAACAAACATGGAAGAATGGATGGGATGAGGACAGCCAGCTGGGAATGTGCTGCTATCACTCAACGCCGTAACAGAATGATCCCTCCTGCCCACCTGGAACCACTTCTCCCCCCATGCCACGGGAAAATCAGATTTATAAATGTTAATATGTGTTTGGAAGGGTCAGGTCAGTATTTGCTGTGACACGAGTCCGGGGGAAGCAAATCTATCTCAGCACCAGGTCACCGTGGGACAGCAGTGACATTAAAGAGAGGATCTGAACCCTTCCCTGAGTGAATTCCCTGCTGGAATAAGGTTTGATCACCTTCCCTTCTGCCCTGGTCACTGTGAGGTGGCAGCAAATAATAGAAAGTTGAGAAAAATGAATCCTCAGTGCAATCCTGTTGTTGATTTGCACCAAAATGGTCAGAAAAGAGGAAGGGTCCTTAAAAAAGTGGAAGTGGGGTAAAATGTCAGTGATTTATCCAGGATGAGGCATGGCAGTGAAGGAAGGGATTCCCATTAAAGCAGGTTTAAAGGTCATGAGGGGAGCAGGGAGCAGAGCTGGTGCTGATTTTGACACCAGGTTAATCTTTTAGACAGGAAATTACAGAATCATGGAATTATTAAGGTTGGAAAAGACCTTTGAGGTCCAACCATCAGCCCAGCACCACCAGCGTGTTCACCACTAAACCATGGCCTCAATCCACACGTTTGTTGAACATTTCCAGGGATGGGATTCCACCACTTCCCAGGGCAGCCAGTTCCAGCACGTGCCAACCCTTTCCATGGAGAAATTTTCCCTAAAAACCAACCTAAACCTCCTCTGGCACAACCCAAAGTTATTTCCTGAAACGTCCAACCAACCTTGATCTCAAACCTGAAACCCTTTGCTTCCACCCACCCCATCCCACCCTTCCAGAAGCTTTCCAGTGGAAGATTCAAACTGAAGGGAAAAGGAAAAACAAGGACCTGATGCACCCAGATTTCAAATACCAGAAGAGCCACTGGTGTCTCAACCCCATAGGGCTCTTCAACACCTTCTTCCCAGAAGTTTCCTTGTTTTAATTAAATATTGTGAAATGCAGCCAAGAGAAATGAAAATCATCCACCCTCACAGTAACACGTGGCTTAAAAGACAAAGCATTAAAATAAAGATAATAATTATTCTAATAATAAATTATCCCAATAATTCAAGGAAATGGGGTCACTTTGGATGTTTGACTGCAGAGGTCTAAGGAATAGCTGTGAACTCAGCAAAACCAAAAGCCGTGGGACTTCAAGCAAGGAAAATTATCACCCTGAGACTGCCATGGGCTGAGTTTAACCAAAGGCGTGTTTTTTAAGTTTTATCAGTATCAGAATCCTGGGTTCTTTACCTTGAAGACATCATTTGCATGTCATCATGTAATTATAACACATATGTGCTTCATCACCATCCTTGGTGAATACTGAAATTATGGAAATTCCAGGATCAATGGGAAAAATCCGTGGTTTTGAACAACACCCACAGAGCTGCCAGAGTTCATGAGGATGGAAAAGGGGAAGCAGGATAATTAGGCCATGTCCTTTCTGACACTGACTGCAGGAAGCAGAGAACTGCATCGTGCTCTCCCCTTCAGATGTGACTTAGAAGGTGAAAAAGTCTGTTCACACTGTCCTCACCCCTGGATGGAATTTGTCTGTGGGAATTCATATTCCCACCTATCTGACATGCAAAGCAAGAGCAAATTTCTCACTGTGGTTATAAATATCCTGAAGGAAAATGCGCAGATTCCATGATCAGCTGAGCTTTGTCCTTGAGCGTGAGACGAGCCTGAGGAGCCCTTGGAAGGCTTGGACCCAGCAAGGCCCACCAAACATCAGGAGGAGCTGGAGCTGCTGGAGAGAGCCCAGAGGACGCCTAGGAGATGCTCCGAGGGCCCCTCTGCTCTGGAGCCAGGCTGGGAGAGCTGGGAATGTTCCCCTGGAGAAGGGAAGGACACAGGGAGAGCTCGGAGCCCCTGGCAGGGCCTGAAGGGGCTCCAGGAGAGCTGGAGAGGGACTGGGGCCAAGGGCTGGAGGGCCAGGAGCCAGGGAATGGCTTCCCAGTGCCAGAGGGCAGGGAGAGATGGGATCTTGGGAATTGGGAATTGCTGGCTGGGAGGGTGGGGAGGGGCTGGGCTGGAATTCCCAGAGCAGCTGGGGCTGCCCCTGGATCCCTGGAGTGTCCTTGGAAGGGTTTTGGAGCAGCCTGGGACAGTGGGAGCTGTCCCTGCCATGGGATGGGTTTGGAATTGGATGAGCTTTAAGTCCCTTCCAGCTCAGCGATTCTGTGACTCTGTGACTGCAGGGAAAAGTCAGTTTTCCTCTCACACCAGCAAAGCTCAGCATCTCCCAGTAACCCACGAATACCCATCCTTTTAACCCATCCTACTCTGGATTCCACAAAACCAGAGCAGACTGCACCGGTACCGAGTTACTGCAGTGACTTGCATTAGACTGAAAAACCCAATTATCCTCATGGTGTGCTCCAAATCCTTCACAGTGTCCTCGGTGCGAGAGAGAATTTTGTACAGAAACACACCCAAAAAAGGACCAGTAACACGTGAAAAGACTTTGCTGTGCTATTTGTAACACAGGAAACAGCTGGACAGAGGGAAAAACCCCAAAGCGTGGAAGCTGAAGCACAGGGAACAGTGCAAGGCAGGCATTTTCCAGCTGGGGATTTTCCAGCTGCCCATCTCTGCTGGCATCCCGAGGATGCCGTGCCCACATCTCCATCCCTGGGCGCTCTCCAGCACAAGCCAACCCCAATTCCGGCCCCCCTGAAGCACCCAGGCTTCGTGTCCCCCCCATAAACCAACATTCCCTGCTAAACCCAAAGTGACCCCGCTGTCACCCACCCCTGCCAGCCCCTGGGCACAAATCCCTCCTGGGCCAGCAGTGTTTTCCAGCACACAGGGAGCCCTTGAGCCTGAAATTCCCCCCTTCCACCCCCCTGGGCACCACGGGTGGAGCAGAACAAAGGGAAAGCCCCGCTGAGCTCTGGGATGATGAACATTAATGGCCCGTGACACCCTGCTCTCGTTAGGGTCACTTGTCACACGAGGTGGGAATGTTCCCCCCTAAATCGGTCACGGCATGGATATCAAAAATGTCACAACATTTACTGTAAAAAGCACCTCCAGGCCAGGTTTAAGGTGACTTCTATGCTCTTGTTTTGCTTTTGTTTTTCTCCCCTTTATATATTTTCCTCCTAAAAGGGGACATTTCACACACCACTGTACAAATGCACGTAAAACACTTTTTTACACCTCCCCAACTACTCTGCCCACCTGCAGCACCACGGTTCCCTATTCCACTTCCTTGAGGGAATACCTGCATCTCCTGTGGCTTTAAAAAAAAAACATATTAAAAAAATGAACACTGGAGTTGTTATTGTGCAATTATTTTGCAAAAGTTACATATCAGTGCTGAAAAAAGAGCAACGAAATGACAAGGCACAGGAGATGGAAGAATTCAAACATATGTTTGAAATGTCACAAATGGCAAAGACAGGCACAGCAGAAGCCACCAGAAAGCGGCAAAACCCCTAAAACTGCTAAATATAATTAGGTATTTAATTAGGAACCCAAAGCATTACTAATATATGCTTTAAAATTTGGGAATTCAAAGCATATAAACGAAAGCAAAACCTTTCTATTTCGGGATGACTTTGTGCAGAAAATCAAACTACAAAAATATCTTCCCACGGAGCACCAGTCTCAACACCCTTGGGCAGCAGCACCGCTTTGTATCTGAGAATCTGGGAAAAAAGAAGTGTAAATAAAGCTCCCAAAACCCACTTCTCACAGTCAGAGGAACAGAAAAGGGATTTACTTAAAGAATCTCCCTCTCAGACTTCTGCTTCAGTGGTTCCTTGGAGCAGGGATGTCCTGGAGGAGTTGGGATCAGAGGTTTATGGTGGAAAAGCTCCAATGTGGACCTTGAGCAGAAGAATTGGGGGATTTGAGTCTAAAAAGGATTAACAGAAGGAGAAAAGCTCCTGGCAGAGCACAGAGCTGAGCCTCAAACTCCTAAATTCACCATTGTTTCGCAGCCATAACCAAAAAAAGCCATGAACGGGTTAAATCCCAGCAGGTTTGTCCAACACTGTCCTAATTCCTTGAAGTGGAGACAAAATCTCTCCAGTGAAATTCCAAAGGGGGAACTCCAGTGTGAAGGTCCATGAAGTGACAGCCACTAATGACTTCTGACAATTTGACTTTTTTTTTTCATGTGGAGCTGCTGGGACTCGCCAGCAAACCCTGAGAAATCTCTGGAAGTGCCCGTGAGGGACACGGACACACGGACATGGATTGTGTCCCCAAGCCGGGCTCGTCATTCCCAAGGCTGATTCCAGCCAGAGAGAGATTTCTGCCTATTGAATTCCATAAAAATACACTGTCAGTCCCAATGATCCCAGCTGGATTTGTGTGAAAAGGAGAGGAAAACAACATATTCTAAATGGCCTTTGAAATTCAACTGAACACCCCAAGGTAAGTCTCCGACAGGATCTACCTGAGTTCCAGGAACTGGAAAGAATCCTAAGAAAGATTTGATTTCATCTTTTCGAAGGAATAAAAACGTCACTGTTGTCACAGCACTGAACTTTGCATCTCTATTTTTTGCTAAAATCCATTAAATTACAGCTTTTTTAAAACGCCTGAGTTCATCACAACCATTCTGGGTGATGATTTTAGAGGGTTTGCAGTGAGTCCCATTATGAGATTACACATGAACATGAACTTCCCTGGAGACAAATAAAAATATACAATCAATTTCCACCTCCCCATCAATAAATCCAGGCTAAAAATACAGAATATCCACATGATGGCTTAATTAATCTTACATTTGATGCTTTGATACCCAAATCAATTTCATTTCTGAGTGGGTGTGGAGTTTCACATCCTAGTGCTGGGTTATTAATTATGGAATTAGGGAATTTGGGGTGGAAGGGACCTTTCCAGGTCATGTATTCAAACTGCCCTGCCATGGCAGGAACAGCTCCCACTGTCCCAGGCTGCTCCAAGCCCCAATGTCCAGCCTGGCCTTCGACACTTCCAGGGGATCAGATNTGTCCCAGGCTGCTCCAAGCCCCAATGTCCAGCCTGGCCTTGGACACTTCCAGGGGACCACAGGCAGCCCCTGATTCTCTGGGAATTCTATTCCAGGCACCAGCTCACATTTTTTCCGTCCTAAATGAATCTTTAGGAGGCCAGGGCTGGAAGGAATGTGAAAAGGTGACAGTTCACTGGTGTTAATCCTTACAAAGCCAGGATATTGCTATGAATCATAATTAATTCCCGCAGCAGTAATGGGATTGTGACATGTGGTTTCATCAAAATTCAACTCTGCTGATTAAACATCTCCAGGAATTTGGTTGTTCTACATCAAGATTATCGCAGTAGGTAAAGGTCACCGGGAGCCCACACTTCTATCCACGAGACTCCGGGGTTTTTTCTCTCCCTGTCTGTGCCAGACGAGGCTCAGGCCCGGAGCCAGGAGAATACAAATTTGGGAGTTCAGCCTCCCCTGCCTCATTTGCATCTGCTCATTCAATGGGGTGTGGAGAGGAGGGCAATGCAAATCGAAACCTCTGCCTTCCCACAAAGCTGGGCCCCATTTCCCATTTCTCACCAGCGTTTCTCACGCACAATTCGGGGCAACACCACCTAAGAGAGATTTTTCTCTCCTGCTGCAGCAGAGCCAGAATGAATAATAATCCCTCGGGGATTGACACGAGGGGTTTTTCTGGATAACACTTTTTTCAAGGCACACAATGCTTTTCAAACCCTGCGTACTTGGAGGAACTCTGCAAAAGCTTTGATTTATCAGCACTCCAGGCATGTTGCTTGTTCTGCCAAGATTTTGGGAAGGTTTAGGGCACTGGAAGAATTTATGGAAAAGCCCAGCACCTTTGTTTTGTTTACCTCGCTGAGTTGATTGACATCTATAAATGATATTGTGCTCTCAATAGCTGTTGCCTTCCATTCAAAGGCCTCAGCTACATTACTTCAAAGATTGTGTTTTGAGCATTGTAAAGTGCCTGATGGTGGGTAATTACACCAAATTATCTGAATAATTTTAATACCGCATCTACTCCATTACAAATGACAACCAGCAATTAAACCCATTCCAGCTTTTCATCAAACTAACCAGAAAAAATCACTTCACTCTTGACCTGGGCGTGTCTCAAACTGGTAATAAGCACCCGTTCTGCTCACTGCAACAAAAGCTCTCCAACCTTGACAACTTCTTATTTGTTTTTTTTAATAGGGAAGAGGAGCCAAAATTTTCTCTAGGAGGCTCCCAAGGGATGCAGATGGCAGATCTTGTGCCTTTAGACAATGGGAAAAGTGGTTTGTGCATGGTGGGATGGAAGAATCCCACACGTGACGGGGTCAGCAGCAGGGACCTGGGTGAGGAGGCGGCTCAGGGTGAACTTTTCTGTCATAAAGGTGAAACATTTGGCACCTCTTATGATGCCTGAACAGGCTGACCTGAAACAGAGGCCAAAGTGAGGAGAATAAAAAGCAGATTAATTTATTGAAGGCCTTCAGGTGCATCCAGGGCAGGCAGAGCCCACCCGAGAGGCTGCACCCAAAACGGACCCCGAGTCACGAGTTCTGCACATTTTATCGGTTCTGTCCATTCACACATCGAGCCCCAATCCTCCAGTCACACCTTCAGGTGATGATGTCAATTATTCCAAGTTTGCTCCCCTCAATTCCTTGTTCTTTCTGTGTCTTGGGGCTCTGAGGCAGCCAAGTGTCCTTGGATTTTCCAACTGAGAGGAATTGTTTTGTCTGAAATGCTGGGAACAGAGGTTTTTAGCATTTTATATGGAGCCTATAGCTACACATCAAAACTCCAGATACATGAAAAATAGAAGCTAAAAATCCTTAAGGCATCACTTACACAGAGTAAATAAAGATTGACCTGGAAGCAAAAAACACAGAGAGGTTGTGGCTGCCCCTGGATCCCTGGAGTGTCCTTGGAAGGGTTTTGGAGCAGCCTGGGACAGTGGGAGCTGTCCCTGCCACAGCAGGGCTGGCACTGGGTGGGCTTTAAGATCCTTCCACCCCAAATCATTCCATGATTCTCTAATTCTGTTCTATTCCAAACACCCAGCACCATAAAGAACTTGGAATTCCCGCCTGGGAAGGAGATGGAACAACTCTTTAGGAGCCAGGCAAAGGCGAGCGAGCGAAATCCCAACATCACGATAAAACAGCAGCCAGCAATACAGAGATTCCCTGCAATTCATCAACTTTTATTGTGTTTTATCCACAATTTGCTCTCAGTTTGGATTAATGACTGTGATGCAGGTCCAGCCTGGCTGTCAGGGTGACCACGAGACCAATTTTCCCTCCCACCCCTCAGCCTGGGTGTATCCAGAGGAATGACTGCCTCAATGATGGTTTGCAGTGACAAACTGCGTCGCCCCAAGGAATAAAACGAGGAATTATTCCAGACTCAAGCCTTGTCTCCACGTTTTGCAAAGATGTAGCACGAGGGAATGGTTTTATTTCCTCTCTGTGAGATTATAAAGCTTCAGAGTACATAAATTTTCCTACTCTGTGCAGCAGTTCGGAGTTTCTGGCCATCCACCAGACCAGGCTGGCACTCACCCTCCTCCAAAATCCACCAGGAGCTCTGGAGAGCTCCTAGAAAAGAAGCAAATCTGACACTTGTCAGTATTTTCCCCTTTTTGTTGTAATTATTGTTATTTCCAGAACGTCTCCAGTTTTTCTCTGTATAAGGAACAATTCCCCTGAATGAGTTACCTGGCTCAGGTAAAAAAATCTCAAACCTGGCTATCCCAAAACCAAAGAACAGACAACTTCTGAGGGCTCTGCACTTCTTTCGCAGCATTATTTCACCTCACAGGGTGAATAAAGCTTTATTTTTATTTTTTTTTCACTTTGAAAACACTCTCTCGATGTTACAGCAGAGATGAGTTTGCCAAAAGTCACCAAAAATTATTAAAGCTGTGAAGAACCTGACCATCATCATCATCATCATCATTTTATCTCTGAAAAGTTTGGAAGTTACCAGAGGAAGCGGCCTACAGAAATGTTATCAGTGACATTCCACAAAGTGCAATTCCTGCTGAGCTATCCGAAATTCAAGATTCCCAGGATCCAAAATAACCAAACTAAAGGCCAACTTCTGGCCTGCAAAATGTATTTATGCCTATTCTGCAGATCTCTAAAAGTGAACAGAATTTAATGTCAAATTCCTCAGGAAAAAACTTTAAAACTTTAAAAAAATTCCACCAAAAACTTATTTCGTGTCATGACCTGGTGATTGAAAAAACTGTTTTTCCACAGGTTCACATCCCTAAAAGGCTTTTCCCATGGTTCTGCCAGGACTTTCCCTTCTCCTCGTGGCCACAAAAACCTGGCAAGTGTTTGTGCAGACACACCTGATGTGCCTGGACCCAAAAATCTCCTGATAAAACAGGAATAAAGGAGGGCCCTGCGCTGTGATAGCCAGGAATTCAGCAGAATGGAAAAATGCAGCTCAGTGCTGAAGCAACTTCAAACCCATTATTTGGAGCTCAGTTCCAGAAAAGAGGGGAGCAGTTGAAATAAACAGTCAGATTATCATAAATGAAAAGGAAATACGTTAAAAATCTCCTTTCTTTTCCTTCTCGCAGCCCTGGAAGGGACAGAAATTCCCCTCCATGCTCTGAGGGAACAGCTCCAGCTTCCCCACATGACGACATTTCAAACTGTACACAGGGCTTGAAAGAACTTTGCAAAAACCCTGCCGGAATAATCCAGGTGAAACACAAATTGAGAGTTCCCACACGAGGTGCCCAATTCCAAGGGAACTCCAGTTCACTGCCAAAGGCTTTTCCCAGAAAATCCCTGAGCTAAACAGCACCACGTTGATGTAAAATACAATAATGATAAAAAATTAAATTATTCATCTTCCCTTTCATGTGCCTGTTGCTCTGATGGCTCCACGGGGGATGCGGGAGCCAAAAAGCACCATCGTTCTGGGCTTTAGATCTTTGCTTTTAACAGCAATTCCTAAATACAGGAATCACCTTTTTTTTTGTTCTCATCAAGCACCAGCTCTCCTGTCTTCAATCAAAAATTCGTAAAGCTTGATGAAAGCAACCACAGGCATTGTATAAAAATTTTTAAGGTAATAACACCATAACGTGGACTTAAACCACACTGTGTTTTCATCCTTGGATTTCCCCCATTCAGGGAAAACCCTCAGTGAAGTATTTTCTGAACAGCTTCCACAGACAGATTACAAATTTAGAATTTGTCAAGTTTTTTTCCCCTTTCCTTCCACCACAAAAATGAAAGATGCTTTTCTGGTTCTGTCATGGGAGCTTTTCTGTTGCTCTGCAGATTTTTTTAGCAACATCAGAGTAATATTTCCCGTATTTCAAATAAAAACTGGGGCTACTAAAGTAAGTTTTAGTTCCTACTGGAAGTTCCTTCCTCAATAGCAAAGGACCTGCCTGAAAGGCATTGGAAGGAATCTCACTTTGTGATTGAGATTGATTGTGTTTGATAATTATTGTGGCACTTGGGGACAT
>VZTX01003176.1:116714-134137 GCA_013400915.1 Pardalotus punctatus | reverse complement strand
TTCCCCCACATTTCCCCCACATTCCCCCACATTTCCCCACTCCTCCCTCCACATCCAGGGACCTGCAGCCGCTCCAGGAACACCAACTTAGACCCGGGCTGGGAACAAGAGAGGGACAAGGAATATTTTTAGGGCATTCCAGCTTCCACGGTGTCCAGACCTGGGAGAAAGCACTTCCCCCACCACTCTTGGGATTCTTTTCCCTGTCCCTTCCAGCTTTGGAAGGTTTCTGTGGGAGNAAGCACTTCCCCCACCACTCTTGGGATTCTTTTCCCTGTCCCTTCCAGCTTTGGAAGGTTTCTGTGGGAGCCTGAATTATCTGTGCAGTTCAGAAGCTGCACATCCCTAAGTATTCCCTTGGGAACAGGAAACTTCCCTCATGCATTTCATTTCTTTATCCCAAATATTTTCTCCAATTATCCACAGTCCAGAAAGAAAAAGATTCCTCTACTTTTGCACCGTTGATTCCCTCATTTTAACTTCAAAGTATTTATTTAATACCATGGAGCTTTTCTGAAAATTTACCCCCAACAACTTTCCCTACGTGCCTGCTACTCATCACCTCCTTTTTCCCTCAGTGTTCATCCTCTACCCCAGAGATTTTGTCAAGTTTTTGCCTCCAAAATTTTCCCTACCTGTCCACTACTGAGTTCCTCACTTTTCCCCCAAAATATTCATTCTGTCCCTTCCAGATAGATGCACAGCTCCATTCCCTTGGGTCTTGTCACTGGTCACCAGAGAGAAAACATCAGTGTCTGCCCCTCCACGTCCCCAGTGCTTTATATACATTTGATTTGCCAGGTCTTTAAGAATACTTTTAAAAAAAAAAAATCTGCAAATGCAGTTCCAGTATGAGATATGTTTTCATTAGCATCGAAGAGAAGACTAATCTCTTAACAAACAAAAAGGCAGGTGAGCTTAGTGTTGTTTCAGCAAGAAATCAGCTTCTAAAGATTTTTAAATCTATCTTTTTAAATCACAGCAGTTTTCAGGCCTGTCTCGCTTGTGGCTCATCACAGTGATTTACTGCCTGCTCCTAGACTGTCTTTTAAAAAAACAAAACAATGTATTTAGTCTCCTGTGGTTATTTTTATATATTTTGTATCCAAGTTCTGTAAGGAATGTGATGTTTCCAGTATAAAGCCACGTGTTGTGTATCTCAGAAATCAAAGGTCATTACTGCAGGATTCTTACAGTTGCTTTGGTAGAGAGCCATGGGAAACACTCCCATGTTGTGAGAGTTTGTAGATAAACAGAAAGATCAAATGGAATGAAACACCAGATGAAGCTGCAAGAAAAGCACGTTTTTCACCAAAAAAAATGGGGAGTGGGGAGTAACACAAAGTCAGGACAACTGCTTATATAAATAATCTAAATACAATTCTATCCCATGCTGCAAACAAGATACTTGTGTGAGTGTGTGGCATGCTGCTCCCTCAGCTCCTTTGGGATAAAGCAAAAGGGGATGGATTGTTTGTTCTTCTCTCTCTCCATCTTTGCTGCATTTAAACCAAATATTTACTGATTCTGGTAAGCTTTCTTATCACAGTCAGTTTTCTGGTGCTTCAGATTTAGTGGTAAGCATAAGGGTTGGTAACTTTGCAAATGGTGAAGAGGATTCCTGACAGCAGTCAGGATATTTCCAAATGGATTATTTTCCTGCTTAGTCTATTATGCAACTGCTGTGGCTGCCCCTGGATCCCTGGCAGTGCCCAAGGCCAGGCTGGATGGGGCTCTGAGCACCCTGGGATGGTGGAAGGTGTCCCTGCCCATGGCAGGGGGTGGAACTGGATGTTCTTCAAGGTCCTGTCCAACTCAAGCCATTCTGTGATTCTAACAGGGAAGTAAGTCTTTAAAAGTTCAGAGTTAAGATATTTCAGTCTCATGGCAGGATGTTTTTTATAGGACAGAGCTTCTAAAGTGTTCCAGTAGTCCTAAACCAGTCCAGTCTTTGGATGTGGCATTGAGGCACATGGTGGATTTGGCAGATTTAGGTTTACAGTTGGGCTCAGTGATCTTGAAGGTCTTTTCTAACCTAAATGGTTCTATAATTCTAAGAAATAGCTACAGAAATGGGTGTGGGATGGCCAGACTGTCTTTTTCCCCCAAGTGATCAAGCCTTCATAGGTAATTTCATTTGGTCACTGATGGGCAAAGAATTTGATGGCACTGTTATCTGTAATTCTGTGAAATGCCCAGTTTAATCTTGTGTACACCAAGCACACACTTCCTTGTCATTAAACAACCTGGGAAACATCCTCCAACCCTTCAAATTCAAATGGAGAAGGAGCTTTTGTTTCTTCTGAAAGTTGAGTTTCACTGAGAACGCAGACCAGAATTTACGGGATTTTTAGTATGTCCCAAGTGAACTTTAACATTGTAAGTGATTTATACTGATGAAAACAGAGTGCAAACTCGACCCCACTGCAGTCAGTGAGAATCTTTGCCTTCAGCATAGCCAAGATCAATATTAATCGCAAGGTGGCTGTTAAAACTGAAGTTCAAGGTAGAAAAATGGGCTGGGTATAAATCCTCTCTGCAGACAGGCTGTATTTTTCCCTTTTTCTTCCTCTGCAGTTATTATTGCACAGATTTATGGGCATTTTGATATATAAGTCAATATGTATTTAATTCACACAGACTGCAGATGAGATCATTGTAACAGAACTTGCTTTGTCACTTGTAGGCTTCTCTTAATAATCCAATCTTTTTAAATGTTGAGCTCCTTAGGAACTGAGAGATTAAAGTCCTGTACAGCTGTTAATAATGAAGAAGCAAAAAAAAATGCAACAATGCTCACATAGAGCACTCAAGGTTAGTGCCACAGGCGAACAAGCCAGATTCGAATCAGCATTTGGACAAGAAGTTTGTGGCAAAACAATGAAATTAGTTCACATTTCACATGGTTTATTTCATAGAGCTGGAAGTGGTATAACCAATATTTTTTGTAAATAAGTGCTTAAACAAGTGCTGCTGTGAATGGCAGGCTGTTGTTATTTTTTTAAATTATCAAGCATTTTCTTGCAGAAGGACCCCTGCTTTACTGATGCCACCAATGATGTGATAATGCTGTGCTGTTTGTGGTTCAAACCAGGCTGTTTGTATCTGGCACAGCAGTGAATCCCAGAAATAATCCAGTTACAGGAGCAAAGCCCACCAGACCAACCTAATTGGCTTCTCTTCCACCACCTACCTCCAGATCCAGCTTGGGATTCTCCACACAGCACTCTCAGGATGGTGTAAACATTGCCTAGAAGCTTAATCTGGCAGATATTTTAACGTAAGTAGCTTTTATTCTGGACTAGCTCTGTTTAGAATTATCCCCATGTTTAAATAAATATTTGCACTTGGAGTGCACAAGGTAGAATTAAACCCCACAATTAAATTGCTGCTTTAGTTGGTGGTTAAGTGGAAACTCGTGGCAGCACAGTAATTCTGCCCTGAAAGTAAAAAAAGAGACAAAATAAGAGAAACAGATGGAGCCACAGGCAAAAAGAAATTAATCACTTTTTAGCAAATGTTTGCAGCGTCTTAAGTATATTGAGATATTGATAAAATTAGAGTTAAAACTTCAACAGAAGTGATCTGCACCTCAATTTTAATCCTACTTTGATTTTTAACACAACAATTTTAGCTGACACATTTCTCCAAGAAACACACAGGACCATTAACATTAGGAAAACGCTAGTAACATTTTCTTAAGAATGCGTAAACACTAACGAATTGCTGAGTTCTTTCTTCATCAGAGACAGCACTTGGGAGTTGAAGGGCCTTTTGCTGAAATTCCAGGACAAATATTAATGATGAGCTGAGCAGAGCTTCTACTCTGGAAATAGGAAACTTGGCTGAAGAGCAAAGCCAGGATAAATATGTGGCTTCAGCCATCGGTTCGGTTAAGCAAAGCCACACAGGAATGGCTGCAAACTTTACTGAGCAGATGTGACTCCCCCTCTGTGAATTTGGGATACTGCTTCCAGATTTTTGACTTTGCCTGTTGGTTCTCTTTGTTACAGCTATTCTTACCATTGCTGTGTCCTTTTAGCAATGAATTTACTTTCCCAAAGCCCACAAACCGAAATGAAAATGTCTTCTAGTCTTGCCTGTTGAAAGTCACCGTGTGTAGGAATAAGGGGAAGATTCCTGGGGCCAGAAGGAGACTGAGGAGGGAAGCACAGTCCTGTTCACAGGAGGGATGAGGCTCTCCACAGGATGAAGAACCATCACTGGCTGCTGAGGTTGGTGTTTTTTTCCAAATAGGTGAGATCTTTATGTATAGGTGAATCGTGAGGGAAGTTCAGACTAATTGTGGGTTGGGATTGGAGTCTCCCGGCTGGGATTGCTCCACACATTCCTCAAGGCTTTCTGTGGGAAAGGAGTGAGTTTAGTGCTCTCCCTTGGCCTGTGTTTTTGGTGTTTGATGGAGTGAGGTGCTGCCTCTGGCCACAATTCCATGAGAAGTGAGGGCCTGACCCTCTCACACTTGAGAATTATCTGGTGTCCAATCACTTGCACATGCCTGTGTTATTCCATGTGCAGCAAGTCTTGGTGGGAATATGAGTCCAGATTAAAACAGACACGTGCTCAACAAGACTGACACTTTCATGTCTGAGTGTTTTGTCCTACCCCCCATCTCACTGCATGGTAACAGTGGTAATGCAGAGTCCACCTCATCTGCCTTCTGAAACAAGGAGGATTCCAAGAGGTTTCTGCTTAAGTCTTCATAATGAGAAACCTGGAGTGGGACTGACTTAATCTGCAAAATCTCATTATCTGGGTTTTCATTTGGGGTGATTTGTCAGTGCT
Organism: Pardalotus punctatus; assembly: GCA_013400915.1. Lineage (NCBI taxonomy): Eukaryota > Metazoa > Chordata > Aves > Passeriformes > Pardalotidae > Pardalotus > Pardalotus punctatus. The sequence goes on along the minus strand of VZTX01003176.1, from coordinate 129,334 downwards.
GTGGCAGAATTACATCCCTTAAATGAGTTTAATGCTGAGAATAGGAATTAGGCCATCAAATCTGAAACCCTGCTAAGATAGCATGGGTGTTACTGCTGTGGGGAGCTCACCAAATCCCAGTGATGTGAGGTTTACCTAGAGCTTGGGAAAGGGAGATCTTTTCTTCTTTATCTGTTGCTAATGCTGAAATAACTAGCTTTGGATCCTCACTTACGTAGCAGGTTGGTAGTCAAAGGGTGCTGTGCAGAGGAGTAATTTGTAATTCTTGGTTCTGAGACTCTCCAGGTAAAGGGTGATCCCTGCCACCTGGAGAGCAGGCAGGAGAGAAAATGCTGAGCCCAGACAAAACAAGCTAGGAAAACTCTTGGGACTGGGATTCCTCCGATTTTTATTTGAAAACCAGTCAGGACCCTAGAGCTAAAGTGAAAAACCTATTTGCTATTCTCATTGGTGTGATAAGGCTGAAACCACCAAGCAGACAAAGCTCTATTGCTCATAAAATCCCGTGATTTTGGGCATGGGGTGTGAGTGAACTGCTCTGACTGCAGCTTTTCTTCTTGGCAGTGGCTGGGGAGATGGATGACCCTCAGTGGTTTAACACCAGTGTCTGCAACACCATTTGCCTCACAATGGCTGCTGAGAGCTGTTCCTCAGCCTCACAAGGAGCTAGAGCAGGCTCCTGAGGCACACTTTGCATTCAAGGATGGGTGTTGGTGCAGATATTTTGTAAACCCACCAAAGAAAAGGAAAATAGGAGGGAGCTCTTTGCACTGCTATTTTTATTCTCCCTCACATCACATACACAAGGATACTGAGTTCAGCCATTGTGCATTTTAAACAACGAGCCTGGTGCTCAGGATCTGTGCGTTTAGTGTTTCAGCTTTGCATCCTGGGTGACCTTTGGACTTCATACCGGTGTCTCTGCTTCCCACCTGTGAAAACACAGCTCAAAGCACTCCACACTTCAAAGGCCTTTCCTTGAGAAGAATCACTTCACTGTTACAGGAAGGGCAATCATAAAGTGCTCAAAGCTGAGGGAAGGCTTCTCCTACCTGGGAAGGCTGCACAGATGGAGAGTTAATAATTGCCATATGTAATTACTGTCAAGCTGAGGCTGCATTTCTGAGCAAGGTACAGAAATGCGCAGACGGTTAATGCCATAAGGAAATCAGCGTTATAGCTTGTTCTGTAGCTCAGGTATGGGATGGAAAGTTCCTGCCAATTTGTTAATGAATTGGTGTACCATTAGGATAAAACAATAATGAGAAATATCAGAGAACATTGGAGGGGCTGGACTTCAAGGCCTGGAGAAGTTGGTTGTCTCCTGCTGCTGGCTCTCCTCGCCTGACAAGGAACGCTGCTGCAGCCTCAAAGTGATGATTTGGTTGGTAGCTCTTCCTGAAAAGCAAAATAAGCACGATGAACCAAACTTGAGTCTGAGAAGCTGAACTTGCAAGCAGCGACACCCTTTTTCAGCTTGATTAATTAAAATTTAATCAATAGCTGGGACACAGCTGCTGACTAGAAAACCAGCATATGGAGCTGATCTGTGATCATCTGAAGAAAATGAGAACTTGTGCACACATTGGCCCTGCACTGCTGTTACATCAATTGCTGTTTATATTTCAATCTCATCAGATTGACAGCGAGTCTGAGTTCTTACTGTGACTTGACTTTTGAAGGTTTTTGGAGAAAATGGCATGTGGAGATGAGCTTTGTGCTATCTATAGGATTTCCTGTCTCACAATGGCCCGCCCAGCTGTCTTCTCTATAGCTGAATATTCATCCCCAAGTAATGATGCACAGAAGATGTAATTCTGCAATGCAGCAGAGTGCCAATGGCAGCTGTAGATTTGCTCTCCCCCCATGTTAGTACAGAATACAGAGGCTTTAGTGTCCCCCTACAAAGAATTGTGTGGCCAAGGCGCCCTTCTTGCAGGTTCACCTGGGGCATTGCTGGGTTTGTACTTGTAATTGTTCCCGTGGGTGATCTAAGCACGTTCCTTGCAGCGTGCAGAGTGTAAATTGATGTTATTCCCTCAGGCTGAGAGAGGTTTGAAATCTTTAGGAGAAGGTTGTGTGTAGAAATACCTGATTCTGCACGCTTCTCTCAGTGGGATGGAGATAACCTGTATTTTGCTCCTGACCTTGATGATTGCAGAACAGATGGAGCTGGAAGGGACCTCTGGAGACCACCCAGTCCAAGCCCCCTGCTCAGGCAGGTTCACCTGAGCAGGTGGCACAGGATCACATCCAGGTGAGTTTTGAATCTCTCTAGAGAAAGAGATTCCACACCCTCTCTGGGCAGCCTTTTCCTGTGCTCTGTCACCCTCACAGTAAAGAATTTTTCTTCACGTCCCAGTGGAACTTTCTGTGTTCCAGTTTGTGCCCATTGCCCCTTGTCTTGTCACTGGGCACCACTTAGAAGAGCCTGTCCCCCCCTTCTTGACACACAGCCTTAAAATATTTGGACATATTGGTATTATCCCATCTCAGTTGTCTCTTCTCCATTCTTCCTTATCAGCTATTACTGTCCAGACAGCTACTGTGAGACATATCTCGGATAATGGGATTCTTAAAAAAAAAATTCCAGCTTTTATTAAATGAGATTCCTGAAGTGAGGACTTCCAGTGCCTTGTTCACAGCCAGTCACTGAGCTGAGCAGTGCTGCCCTTGAAAGAGTCCTCCAAACATTCCCACCAGGCAGAGCTCAGATCAGGCTAGATGTTGGTCCTGGTTACCAGAAAGTAGGTGGGAACAGAAGATTCACCATGGTGCGTGTAGCAGAGGCTGGGAATGTGCAAGGAACCCAAAAGTCCCAGAGGGGGATCCTCCCTGGGTGCTGCACCTGCTCCCCAGCTCACAGAGAATCACAGCAAAGGCATTGTCTTCCTCAGCAGCTGGCCTGGTGTTGTCACCACGGGGAATCTCGGATTTAACTGACTGGCAGGGATGGCCAAAGAGACAGGTAAATCCCCAGTGAGTGCACCGGTGCACACGCAGGGAAATGTTATTCCAGAGTTTGTCCTAGCTGCGCTTCAGAAACATCCCCTGCAGACCTGCCTGCTCTGCTGGGTAATGCTTCTCTTTAAATACCATTCTGTGCCAGTTTGACATTTCCCCCTCCTGCCAGCTACAGAGCTGGTCTAGAAAGCTGCAGGGGCTCTTTTTTTGAAGTGGGAGCATTCAAGCAGAGAGGCAGATCTGCTGCAGGGCACCCACAAATAAATGATACCAGTCCTCACCAAACAGAGTGCAGATGGAAATTTCAGCTGTCAGAAAGAGGAACTTGTTCCTCCTGCACCAGCACGGTGTTTACCTCACCAAGACAGAGGCACTCTGGTGTCCTGCAGCTGGAGGTTCTGGCCATCAGAAGCTGCTTGTGTAGGTTCCAAGCACAGGACAAATACCTGCAACAGGTTCCAACAAGGGATGGAGGGGAAATACAAGGATAACATGACTGGAGGTTGCCATTGTGTCCCTTGGCATCTCTTCTTGCTGAGGTTTCTGGGTTTTGCTCAAAGTTACATCATCCTTGTGCCCTCAATAGCCCTCCTTATCCTGCCCTGCTGGAGGGGCTGCTGCCCCTGGCCCAGGCGTCGTGAGGGACATCAGGACATGGAAACCCACTTTCCCCACGGTGCTGCAGCCCCCAGAAAGGGTGTGTGTCCATCTGAGGTGCACGTGAGCACAGCCCCTGCCAGCCTGGACGCATGCTCTGCTTGTCCCCCCTGCTGGCTTCCTGCCAGGCTCCCTTCTCTCACTCTCATCCTCCCCACAGCAGCGCAGATCTCATTCAGCCATTTCCCAATGACACTGTATTGATGCTGGAAGTGCAGGTCATTATTTACAGAGATTACGGCCCCCTGTGACACTCCAAAAGCTGCTGGCAGGCCTGCACAGCACTCGTGCCCGCTGCTTTCCCAAGGAAAGCAAATTCCAGACTGAACGGGTCGTGAGACCTGAGGCAGAGAAGGGGATGTGAGCTCTGAGCAGAGTAAGAACTCACCTCTGACACCCCCTTTTTGGGAGTGCCGTGCCTACCTTTGGGTTGGATGAGACAAATGTTTTGAAACTGCCTAAACCCGTGCTGGTTGCAGTCACTGGGGGCCGTCTGCCAGCTCTCCTTTGATGTGTGTCTCCCAGCTCGTTAATGCAGGAGCAATCGGCTGCAGAATTTTCATGGGAAGCGGGAGGAAAGCTTGCCTTAATGTCTTCCTATGTGCAAAATACAGCATGTTTAATTTAAAAATGCCCCACGTGTTTAACGCAGCTTTGGTAGCTCGCTGGTGGCCCACACTGATTACTGCGCTGTGACAATGGGGGACATGAAAGGCTTGTGATTTTTAAGTCTTTTTTCCATCACACTTTATCATAAGATATGCAACACAGTTTGTTCTGTTACTGGAACAGTCCCATGGTCTCCTGTGTTTGCAGGAGAGGAGGAGCTCAGTTTGTCCCCTGCAGGGACATGCCTCTGTGTCACGAGTTTATTTATTATCTCTAACTAACCTGGCAGACCATTACAGGTGTGCCTGCCTGCAGAAGAACCCATGCAAAGCTCAGCACTCTATATTTTTTCATAAAACTTGGCTAATTTAGGCAGATCATTAACAGCTGATGAATCAAAGTGCTTGCTGCTGGTCAGTATCCTTCAAATGCAATCCCAAAGAGAGGTGGCACTTCCATTCCCTGCTTTTATTCACAGTTTAGCCAGGAACACAAGTTTTTGGTGGGTAGTCCCCAGTTAGTTTCTCAGCTTTGAACTTACTGCTATTTCTGTTTCAGATTATTCAGCTTGTTCAGCTCCAATATCCTCTCTGCACATGTAGAAAAATCCCTTTTATCAAAAGCTGGTTCACTTCAGCCAATTCTTGTTCCAGATGTTCAGATGGTAATTCCATCAGCTGGGTTGATTTTATGTTCTTTACAACTTCAGTAGCAAATGTTCGTGATTTTCACCTTGAATTTTATTTCATTCATTTAAAAAAACAGATATTAAACTTAGGTTTTAATACTCAGTGTAAGATTTTCACCCTTTATTTTAAATAGTCTTAGATCTTAAGTAGGCTATTGAATTATTAATGAATCCAGCTTAAGTGTTTACTCATGTATATGTAAAAGTACAGACCTATACTTTAAAAGAAGACAAGATTTTTAAAAATCATCCAGTCTAAAGCCCTGATTCCCAAACATTAAGGGGACTTTTGTGTTTGAAAAACACTTGCCAGAGGATAATGGTAACTTTTGACTTCTGTTTTACCTTAAATGTGAAAAGATCATTCCTCAGATGCCTGAGATGGACAGAAACATCTTTTAATGTCCCCTTCACATCTTTTGTGTATAAACTGAATTCCTCATATCTGAATTTCCTACCTTTTTTTTTTTAATTTTCAGGTGGTTTGTGTACAAATATAGCAGTGCTGTATGTAAGTACACAAGAAGTAATCTGAGTAAGGGGAAGTGGAGACTAAACTATTTGGAAATGCTGAAATAGTTCTTTCCCAAACCCAGGATTAGAAAAAACATCCTCAGTAATGACTTTGATCATTTACATTTGAAACTTCTTTAAAGAAGCGAGAGAAAACAATCCTTTTAGGAACCAAAGATGCTTTTCTAGAAGATGGACATAGCTGTTCTCTGAAACAGAAGCAGACCTTCCGCTCTCGGAGGCCTCGGTGAAACCTGCTTGGTGCACTCTCACCTGAGTTAGGGGAGAGCTGGCTCTTTAAAGATGCTCTCAGAAGTTTTTGGCAGGGGGACAAAACCCGACAGGGCCTCTGATGCAGGATCCCTCATGCCTGTGCATTAGCAAACTGGGCATTAAAGAGCTGGTAGGGCTTGTGAAACGTTCAGCAGGAGGCATTTAGCCAAGCAGATGTGACAGCTGCCATGAAGCTGAGCTGCCAGAGGTGTGGCTCCATCCTCAGCAAGGTCAGACTTGGGGCGTCATTAACCCCATCGGAGGTGCATGCTGGCTTATCTGCCCTTACATTGTGCTCACCTGCTTTCTGTGCCTTGCTTTTCCTGCTGCACGTGCTTGACCTTCCATCGCTCACAGCCCTGCCCACTCCTGCAAGGTGTGCTGCACCCAGGCTGCCCGTCTGCTCCCTGTGCAGGAGCTGCAGCGGCAGCAGGACACAGAAAATGCATGCAGGAGGCACAGCTGAACAAGACAGAGTGACCCTGCAGCCTGGCAGAACTCCTGTGCTCTTTGTCCCAGCCTTCACCTCCTCACTTGGCCTCCACCACCTTTTCCAGGCTAATCCAAACACATGAGCATTGCCATGAAAGAACTTGATGTTTACATTGTGATTTTCATATTATTTTGCTTAGCTGCTGTTCTTGGAATATTTCCTTTCATGAAAATCCTCAATATTCATCTCTTCATCCCAAATGCATAGCTGTTTCTCTCAAAATGTCAAAATCAATGCTTTGTCTGGGGTGGAAGTTAAAATGCTCGACCAGCTCTAACATGGACATTGTTGAATAAGTGCAATCTGAAAAAGCAGAAGAATAAGTTGAATAAGTGCAATCTGAAAAAGCAGAAGAAATTCTTCCCTGTGAGGGTGGGCAGGCCCTGGCACAGGGTGCCCAGAGCAGCTGTGGCTGCCCCTGGATCCCTGGCAGTGCCCAAGGCCAGGTTGGATGGGGCTCTGAGCAACCTGGGATGGTGGAAGGTGTCCCTGCCCATGGCAGGGTGTTGGAACTGTGTGACCTTTAAGGTCACTTCCAACCCAAACCATTCTGAGATTCTATGACATCCAGATTTCAATTGTGTGATGACTTCAGAGAGAGATTCAGGCTCTTTTGCAATGGGAAGAGGCAATTATTCCTCCAATTCACCAGCAGACAACTGAAATTCAGTCCACCCTGCACACCTTCCAGTAGGAATGCTGAAGGGTGATTTTAGTTTTTACCCCTTTGTTAGTCTCATGCATGGTCCTCAAATAGTTTGTTTTAGGTAAATAATGGAAATATTTTAATTTTACAGGTTTAGTGAAGTTCTATTTATAAACTGTTCCTATCAGCCATACTCACTCAGACATGACTTAGCCCCCACTTAAACAAAATCCTTTTGTTTCTTCTTCTACTTATCCTTAACTCAAAAAGACAGGGCTCACAAGTGAAGTGGAGAATAAAGATCATTTTGATGTCTTTTCTAACCTAAAAAATAGGTACCTTCCATGAATGAAAGCGTTACTCTCCACATTCCTAAGGCATAAAATCTGTGGAGAGAGAGAGGGGGAGATCAAAACTACTAGTACCCAAACTGATGATCGCCATCTCTTCTTAGTGCTCTCTCAGAGCTGTATTTTCCATGTTTCTCCCTTCTTTCAGGACAAAATAATCCCTGTTTTATGGCTGTCTGTCACTTTGCTTGGAGCACGGCAAGTACCGTGCTGACTGATACAGTGAGACAGCTCAGTGACTACTCTAGTCAGCCCCTAAGACTTCCCTTATCACTTCTTGTCTCTCCAGAGCAGAAGATTCCGCTAATCTCAAGTGATTAACTTGCTTGGGTCCTGCCACCTGACTGACTCAGCTCTGGCTCCCCACCTGTGAGTCACCAGCAAAAGGCATTTCCAGAGAGGTCACAACAGGAACGAGCGATGTGAACGCATCTCTTGGGAATGGGAAGCAAACGTAGTTCCTGCTCCCGTCTGGGCAGGATGCTGTCGCCTTCCTGCACGGCCCTCTGAGCCCTGATATTTCAGGAATGTCTGAAGCGTGCTGTTTTCCTCTTAAGAAAGGCGCTTTATGGCTGTCCCAGTGCTGGAGAGCCCTGCTGGAGGATCTGGGGAGTGCCTGTCAGCCTGGTTCTGTCAGGACTGTGAAAAAACTGCCTTCAGCAGCACCGCTGGTTCTTCATTACCATCTAGAAGTTGATGCCAAGAACGAATCAAGAGATGTGCTTGGGTATCTGAGAAACTTGAGGAAAATTTAAGGAAAATATTCACACAATTGCCCAGGCAATGGGAATGCAAAAGTCATTTTGAAAGGAATGAAAGCAAAAAGTGCTCAGAATTAGCAGGAAGTGAAAAGTGAGAGTTATCCCAGCGGCTGGGGAGCAAAGCTTAGGTGTGGGATGTCATCAGCTGTAGTTGCAGTGTTTTAGGATTTTCTTTCTCTCTCATGGAGAATATAGATAAACTGTACTTTCTTAATCTCTGTGGTTTGTGTTAGAGGTGTACAAGCCATAACCAATAGGTCTTTGGGGGTAGATTGTCTTTGGCCAATAGACAATTGTTTATTACTGTGTATAAAAAGAACTTCTTGTAAATAAAGTTCTCTCTTCGCCATCTTGAAGCCTGTCTGCCTGACCTCTCTACCTGCTTCCACAAATCCCACCAACAACAGAAAAGCAAACCATAATCAGCAGCCAGGCATGGCTGAAGGGTGGCACTGAGGTCAGCTGTGACTAACAGTGTGAGTTGTGCAAGGATGAGTTTGGCTGTGGCTAGAAGAAAAGTCTCCTCCAGATTAGGCAGATGCTACAAACGGAGTTTCTGGCAGGGTTGTTATGTCCTGTTGCATCCACCACGCCTGCTTTGCTCTGATAACACTTTGCAGCGCTTCACAGAGTCGGGAATGTGCCTTGCTGTGCCAGCCACGTGTGTGGATTTCAGTGGAGAGGTGCTTATCTGGGACATTCCAGTGCGAGGTCCACCAGGAAAAGTTATTGCTGGCACGTCTATGCCAGGTCCTGACTCCTCTGGCAAACATTTTGTCCAGTGTTGTTAATTAAACACTTTGAGTATCCAAAGGGCTTCTCTTCAGCTCCATCGAGCACTGACTATACCAGAAAGCCTCTCCTGAGCATAAGTAACAATTATCTGCTGATACTGAAATTGAGAGATTGCTGTAACAAGTACATGTTTGTGAACCTAAGGGGGATTTCAGCTCAGTTAAGGTGCACCTATACCTAAATTAGTGAGTGGGAGACCTCCAGGGAGAGGAAAAAAATGTTTGCTAGGCCTGCAGAAATTTAGGAATTTAACATTTTCTCAAAGGGTCATCTTTCCTGCTTTTAATGCCACCAATCATTCAGAGTAATGGGAAGACAATGGTCTGAAACACCCAAACTTTTCAAGCAGCTGTGCTATTGCCATGGTATGGATTCCTCCAGCTGAGCCTGATGTGACTCCTGCTCTTGTCATGGGGTTTTCTCTTCCTCACATTTTACATAAAACACGCAGCATCTTCTGCTTTGTAAACTGCTTTTTGCGATTTCCAGATACACACTGACACATCTCTGGGGTTCACCTCAGTGTTCATGCTGGAGAGGTTTCTGCAGCTAATTACTTTTTCACCCTCATGGGTATGTGAAATTTTATGGAAAGCTTTCTTGTCCACTGGAAAAGGAATTAGAGTTTGCTTTTTCTTGATTCTCAGGGGCTAATTTCACAAGGTTCCAGATCAAATACACAAGACCGATCATCTGAAACTGGGCACCTCAAACAATCCCAAGTGCTGGGGCAGATTGGTCATTTTTTAAATGGTCTTCTGCTTTTTGGAGGGTTTAAACCAGAAACTTCAGGACAGAGAAACTTTCAGAGAGACTTTGCAGCAGAGCAAAGACAGGACAGCATCTCTTCCATCAGTGCAGCAGCAGGTCCAGTGTGCAGGGCTTTTCTTGGTGTTTTCAAACTCTGTGTCAGGACCCAGGGGCAGGACAGTCAAGGTTGGATGTTTGACCATTTGGGGGGTACAATTTGGGAGAATTTTGTACTTCAGCTGCTGTGGATTATGAATCCTTTGGACACTGAATCTCTCCTCTCCTTTTCAGGAAGGGATTGGAGGGGAATTTAAACATGATAAAGGTTCAGTTATGGATTTGACCGCTAGAATTTGTTTGTGCAGTGCTTTGTCCCAGGACTGAACATGGTGTCACACTGAAGCTCAAGGCTTTGGCTAAAACAATTTGCTCTGTTGAGTATTTAGCAGTCAGGATACTTCAGGTAGCTGAAAGCTGGGACAGCTCTGACAGCCCAGCTACAATAGCTGGTCAGAGGAGCAAACATTTCTAAGACAATGGCTTCTAACAGTAAAACTGTGGTGTTGCTGCTGAGAGAGTGAATTCCAGCTCCCTCAAGTGACATAAGCTCCCAGGACAAAAGCACCATTTTCTCTGCTTATACCTCCATCTGCACAAGGTGCTTTTGCTGGCACAGCTCTGCCTTCAGGAGATCTTATCTCATCACAGCTCTGACTGACACAACTGTGCTGGGAGAGTCTGTGGTGGAGGCCTGACCTGAAAACACCCTGGCTCAGCTGGGGAGTTAACACCCAGCTGGGAATAAAAAAAGGGACTCGCTGGATCCACTTTCTGAGCTGTCCTGAAGTGAAAGCCATGCACAGCCTGGGTGGGGAACCATTGTCCTTTGGGAACGAGATCCCTTGGCTCTTTCAGCGGTTGTATTTTGGGGAGTGGGTTTGGCCTAAAGGAAAACCTTTGGGGCCCTGCAAGGTGCTGAATTTATTCACAAAAAAATTATTAAAAATTGGCTGTGATGTACATGGCTTGTTACTGTATTTCAGTGCCCTGCTTGTGAGCTAGCACTGAGAGAATCATAGAATTAGAGCATGGCTTGGGTTGTAAGGGACCTCAAGGATCATCCAATTCCAACCCCCTGCCCTGGGCAGCGACACCTTCCACTATCCCAGGTTGTTCCAAGCCCCATCCAGCCTGGCCTTGGACACCTCCACAGATGGGCTAGCCACGGCTTCTCTGGGCAACCTGTGCCAGGGCCTCACCACCCTCACAGGGAAGAATTTTTTCTCAGTATCACCTGCTTTGTGCCAGGGATCTTGGAGCTCGTCTGCTCACCCCACTGATCCAGCTGAAAATTAACTGCACTAGGACCCCATCCCTGGCCATACCATGCTGTGAGTGTGTGGGAAATGGGAACTACTGTCCAAGGAATATCCTGAAAGAAAGTGCACAATGCTCCTTCAAAATGCCTCTGACAGCTCTAGAAATACTGGGCTTAATGCCATTTATTGATTTGTAACCACGGAGATGGTGCGTGTTCCCAGTGCAAAGTGAGGGAAAAGCTCTTTTCCTTCACCTCCTCAAGGAGTGAACAGTGCTGGAAAATGCTCTTACTCCCTGTTTCCTCCCCAAGCCTTCACAGGAGGGATGAGCAAGTTGTTTGCCTTCTCAGAGGCTGCTGCATTTTCACAAAGGAGGAGAAAATCAACCATTCCTTGCAAACCAGCCTGGAGCAAAAAGGGCTAAACTGTTCTGGGAGATGAGAGATAAGCACACCAGAAAGCCTTATCAGAGATTTGTCTTAACTTGCAAAGGTATTTTCTTTGATGAAAGAATCCAAACAGTTGTTCGAAATGTTCTGTCTGCTCAGATTTGTTTTCAGAAAGATCTCTCTCACGACATCCTGACAAATGCAGCCCTTCTGCATTAAATTATTGAATAAAGGTCTTCACTTTCTGAATTAAAAATTAAAAACGCAAAAAAAAGAAAAAAGGAATCAACAGAACATTAAATTCAAAAAATAAAGGCTGCAGAACAGTGGGTCAATATTTGTTCCTAGTGCTTGTTACTGGGCAGGTCCAAGTCCAGCCATGTCAGGAAGGATGGAGTGCTGGAGTGGGATCCCTGGGATTTAGCCTGGCATGACTTGGAGTGTCATCAGCACTCACCCATCAGCTGACAGCAAACTGGTAACATTTGCTGGAGAACTGATGAAGATTTGAGGAAAATGGGCAAAAAGACCAACTGCAGAGCATCAGAACCATAGTCAGGCACCTAAGTTTTGAAACAGAGGTACTAGAAATAGAAGATACCAAAGAAACCCAGGTATTTTTAAACTGCCTTTCTTTTCTCATAGTCTAAAACTCATTCCTGCTGTTTAACCTGAGACACACCACAGCTGTGTGGCCAAAGGTGACAGGCTGGTAACTTGCCAAAAAAAAAAGTGGTTTGGATCAACTTGTCCTCTTTGCAAACTGTGTTTAAAAAGCAAATGGTATCATCACATTTTTGTTGTGAATTCAAAAGGTTTGCTTTCAACATGTCACCAATACTTTCCATTTTGAATGGAAACTTCCACTTTTTTTACATGTTAAGGTCAGAAACAGAGTACAAGCAAATTGTCTTTTCCATGTATGAAACACAAAAAGTTTCCTCTAACCCAGCCTTTGGAGAGGGGATGCGAGGAAGAGCTCTGAGTCAACTCCAAACAGAGTTAGTTGGCTGGACCTGGCCAAACCCTTTGGTCTGTTATTTGTGTGACTCCACTCCTGAAAGAGCAGCATCTCAGGCCTCTGAAGACCTTTCTGCCATGGAGGTGGTAAAGCCAAGGCTGGTTTTCGGCGTGGGCTGTGAGGCTGTTGATGGGAGCGCAGTGAGCCCCTTACACTCTATAAATGAGAGAGGAATGCTCGTGAGGATGTAGCAAGGATACGTGCATTAAAACCCGCACCATGTTCACCCTCAGCGCTGAGGCAACCCCGCGGCATGGGGGCACCGCAGATTTAACCGGGGTGTCACACACGGCTGCTCTGATGGTGTCTCCTGCCGGCTGCAGCACCGGGCTCGCTGCTCGGGGGCCGCGGCCAGACCCTTCCCTTCCCTTCCCTTCCCTTCCCTTCCCAGT
>VZTX01003176.1:100159-115937 GCA_013400915.1 Pardalotus punctatus | reverse complement strand
GTCCCCCCCGCGTGTTCCTGTCCTCCCGCGTGTCCCTGTCCTCCCGCGTGTCCCTGTCCCCTCTGCGTGTCCCTGTCCCCTCTGCGTGTCCCTGTCCCCCTGCCCGTTCCTGTCCCCCCGCGTGTCCCTGCTCCCGTGCCGCCTCCCAGCTGGGAGGGCAAGGAGAGCGCTTTGGGCACTCCCGACTTTCTGTGCCGTGTTTCTGTGCTGGAGCTGACAGAACTTTTCGGGAAGTTTTGGGGAGAGCTTGGCAGTCTCCGGTTTAATCTTTTCAGGCTCTAGTAGGACGCTTCAGGCACTGGTACTGTGAAACTGCAGTTATGAGTTTTATCTAGAGCTAACAAATGTGGTTTGATTTAAGGCCTGGGGTTCTTACATCCTGTAATTATTTTTTCGAGGTCTGTTTCTGTTAGATCCGTGACTTCTAAAAGCTGGAATTAGCTGTGCTTGCTCACACCCTGGCTGGGGTGCAGCTGGAGCTGTAAAAAGGTGTTTTACACCTACGTAGTTATTTCTGCGGGGGGAATAAGTTTTGGTGTTGAGCGCTTGGCTGTGGTGTGACACGTGTGTGCTCCCTCGTGTGAGTGAGGAACGCAGATGGAGGGTTTCAGGCTGGGGCTTGGCTGTACCTGAGCCTTCGGAGGCTCTGCTGGCTCTCCTTGTTCTGGCCCAAGCACAGCCACTACCAGCAGCACCATGAGTGTATTGCAGTGGGAGCGTATTGAGTAATATGAGTGTCGCTGCGTTCCAAAAAGTAAACAGCAAAAATGGGTCACAGAGTGGGGATATTCTCCATGCTTACACCGTGGAACACTGGCGAGGAAGATGCCACAATGTGTCAGCTCAGGATTTATTGCTTCTACTAAAGGTAGCAGCTGTATCTTGAGGATTTACATTTGTGAAGGGTTTAAGTAGGGGCTTCAGTAAAACTGGTGGACTCAGTGAGGCAGCATGGCAGGTTGGTTTGAGAGGCATTCTGGAAAGTAGAAAAGCAGAAATGTGTTTAAACTCTGTTTCAAGTGCAGCAAAGATTTTGGCCTCTTAACTTCTTCACATCAGTAAGAAATTAAGAGCCAGAGCACTCCCTCGTTTACCTTAGCACCCATCCCAGTGGAGTTCTGGATTTAGCGCAGCTTCTTGAAAAGCTGTATGAGAGAGATCAGCTCCTGGCCGTGGCAATGCCTGGCAATGTTGCTCACACATTAAGATCGATGTTCCCATGTCGGGAGAGTGAAGCTGATGTTTCCCTCCTCGCCGAGGGCAGTGGGAGCCCCACCTGTTTGCCTGGCTGTGGAGGGGGGCCCTGAGGAGCAGGTTCCCTCTTCGGCAGCCCATCTCCTGCTTTGAGCCCTGGGATTTCATCCATTTGCTGCATCTGGGTGTAAGAGTTGTGCTGAGGAATGTTGAAGTTGGTTTGTCCCATTCACTTCTGTCTGCTGCAGATCCAGGCTCTGGAAAAAACTCGGTGAGTAACTTTTCTTCTTGTCCCTGAAACGCAGGGTGGAGCGCCTTGAAATCAGGGATGTCACATGGGGCAGGGAACCGTGGTGAATATAATCTTTTTTTCTTACTTAGATGCAAGTCCTTTTTGGGTTGTGCTGCCAGTGCAGTGTGACACGTTGCAGGAAGGAGTGGGGTGCTGGTCAAAATGTCTGTGGAGGTGCATGGGAGGCTTTGCCTGTGACCCGTGGCAGCACGAGGGTAATTGGTAACATTCCTGAAATGACAGCCATTCCCAGGAGACTGAGGTTCCCAGGTGGTGCTGCCAGCCTGTCTGGTCCCATTGCTCACTGGTGATGAGCAGGACAAGGTCTGGTCACTGCTCCGTGGTCAGGTCAGGGTGGCCTGAGGACAGGCAGTGCTGTGTGGTGGGAGGTGCTTGGTGCAGTGTCCTGTGGGAGGTGTTGTCTCTTCCATCCATCCAAATGGGGGTTCTCTGATGTTTCTTTCACCACTTAAAGGAACACTTCAGTGAGTGTGAAGTGGAAATCCTTCCCCTGAAGAGCTTTGAAACTAACGGGGGTTTAGTCACTGTCTTGTCGGTGGTGTGATTGCATCAAAACAGGCCTTTGGCTTCCTGAGCTCACGGGAGTGTTGCTGGGAACTCCTTTGAGTAACCGACTCATTTTCTTTGTTGTGCTTTGCGTTATGTGTTTTTCTGTGAAGGTGGAGGGAGCATGGAGAGGTTGTGGGATCTCACATCTGGTGCAGACGTTGCAAAAACGTATCCCTGACTCCTGAGGTGCTTCAAAAGGAGTGTAAAACCCCAAAATGCCTCTGACTGGGAGTCTGCTGTTTTGCTGTAGCTTTCAACAGAGGAAGTAGGACCCCAAATATTAGGCAGGATTTAGGGAGGCGATAAAGCCTCCTGTGATGTTAGAGGTGATCAGTAAAGCCCCTGTCCTGCTGCTGAATTTGCACACCCTGCCTTAAGGAGGTGCTGGTAACTTTTGCCTCAGCTGATAAATGGTGATGAGCAAGTGAGGCTGGGATATCTGAGACAGCTTCTTCTTGTACTTACCTTGGTTATTTTCAGGGCTTCAAAGGAAAACTGAAGTTATGTGGCCGCTTTAAAGTGTACAATTATGATCTGACCGATTTCTGCCCGGCCGAACCACATCTGTACAGTTACAAATGCAAGGAACAGGTTTATTGGAAGGTTCAGACAGGTTTTGTTGTGTTCACTCTTCTTGTGTGGAACGTGTGCATACAGCTGTGCTTTAAGGATACAGAAAAACACTTAATACCTTCATAAATAAAACCACTTAATACCTTCCTGTACTTAGGCTGAGTTGTGAACCCCTTCCCCCATTTGTAATTGTGAGATCCCATTAGTCATCCCATTAGTCATCCCATTAGTGACTTTGCTTTTGGATCCAGCCCAGTAGAGGTGAACTACGTTGCCTTGCCTCATGCTTAGTGCTGGTGTTTATGCCCATGTGTTTATTTAGCATTTACTGTAAATTTCCACCCTGGCTGAATGGAGGCAGGGTGGTCATTTAATGACAGCTTCAGAAATCACAGGCAGCTCTTTGGATGTGTCTGGTTTGCAAGCATTAACCTTTGCATCACACAGAAGAGGCTCTGTGCTGTTCCCCAGAGATTACATCTCTTGCCCTGTGTTTGGAAAAGTCAGCATCTAATCCAGAATGAGAACTTGGTCCTCTTGGAGGTCAGTGTTTCTCTTGCCATGGGTTTGTTATCTTCAGTTGTTGTGTGTTTCCAGTTTGAGACAACTTCAGCAGGAGATCACAATAAGTTCTGACGTCTCTCAGTGGTTTTCTGGTGGGATCTTTGCTTTGGATCTCTAGGGAGGGTGCTCAGCTGAGAATGCACCTCGAGATGTAGGGAATGATGCATTCTTCTTTTCCCTCCTTTTTATTCCCCCACCTCTGTCTCACAAATTGATCTGTGTGTTAGCTTAGCTCACACTGAAGGTAATGACTGTTTGTTACTTTTCTAGTAGTGTTTGCTGCCACAATAGTACTTCATTTGTGCTTAAAGGTTGAAATTTTCCATTAATAATTCAGTCATCACACTGGATTCACTTGTCCATGCTGTGTATTGCCCTTACTGTGGGCACATACAATTTCCTGGTGTCCTTTTGTTTCCAGAGCACTTCGTTCCTCTGTGAGTTCTGCTGTACACAAGGAAAGGGTGGTTGGTTAAAGCTTTCTCCTTTTCCCATTGGCTGTGCTTCTGTTTCTGTTAAAAGGCCAAGATAAACCAATTGTGTAAAAAGCTGATTTCTTTCCTCACTGGAACTATATTTAGATACAGGTTTTGAAGCCCATTGTAGCTAAAACCTTTCTCTGTTCCTGCCTCTGCCTGGGTCATCTTTCTCATTTATCATAGAATCACAGCATCTGTTAGGTTTGAAAAGATCGTCGAGCCTAACCTCGGAGTGATGACCACCTTGACAAGCAGCCCAGAGCACTGAGAGCCACATCCAGGCCTTGCAGGGATGGAGAGTCCATCACCTCCTTGGACAACTCCTTCCAATGCCTGGCCGCACTTCCAATGAAGAAATTCCTCCTGATGTCCAACCCGACCCTCTCCTAGAACAGCTTGAGGCCATTTCCCCTTGTCCTGTCCCTGTTCCCTGGGAGCAGAGCCCTTTGCCCCCCAGCTGTCCCCTCCTGTCAGGAGCTGTGCAGAGCCACAAGGTCCCCCCTGAGCCCCCTTTGCTCCAGGCTGACACCCAGCCCCTCCATGTCCATGTGCAGCGACAGGCCCAGAGCTGGACACAGGACTCGAGGTGTGGGACAGGGGGACAGTCACTGCCCTGCTCCTGCTGGCCACACCACTGCTGACCCAGGCCGGGTGCCATTGGCCTTCTTGTCCATCTGGGCAAATGTTTGATCATGTTCAGCCGCTGCTGACCAACAGCTCTGGGACCTTTTCTGCTGGGCACTTTTCAGCCGCTCTGCCCCAGTCTGCAGTGATGCAATGAGGGAGACAGGTGGAGAACTTGAGAAGAGGTTGGGCTGTGTAGTCCAGCCTTGCCAAACCAACATATCTGCTGGGTGGGAGTCCTGTGAGCTCCTGCTGAGTGGATTGCTTGGTCCCTTTGTGCTGACAGAGCTGATACTTCAGGAGAGTGCTCCTCACTGGAGGTGCTGGCTGGGAGGAATTGTTTGTGGTAAGGTGAGGATGCTCCTGTTCCCTTCTGTGGCTCTGCATTATTGAGCAGTGCAAGTTGTGTCAAAGAACAGGACCAGAGGCCACTTCGGCAGTCTCTGGCTTGTGGTGTTTGAGGGGAGATAAAAATAACAAGTGACTTTAAGCAGCCATTTGCATACATTTGGATGGTAATCACTGTTCCAGCAGGCACAGTGTTGTAACTCTTGCATGAATAAAATCCCCTTGTCAAATGGTACCTGTGCACAAAAGGTTCCAAGGGCAGGTATGCTGATCCAAAAGTTAGTTTGCACTTGCATCTTTCTTTATAGGCTTTTTCCCTAAATATTAATTGAAAACTGAAGGCTGAGACTTGAGCCGGCTGCTGCAGCATCTGAACTCCAAAGTGGGGAATCTCTGTGCTGCCAGACAGCTGTCTAATTGTGTCACAGATGGGAAAAGTCTGATAACCACCAGTGTGAATCAGCATCTTTTAAATCCAACAGTTCTCATGACTCCAAATGTGATGGATGTGGGAGAAGAACTTTACTTTCTTACTCTGTTACAGACACATCAAAATATAAGGAAGTTATAATGGTCTGGTCTTTCCTGCCTGGTCTCAGACTGATCAGTTCTGAAGCAAAAGCCTAGGGAAAAACAGAGTATGTTTTGTATGTCAGTGTAGAATATAACCCCAGATAGTTCACAGACACTGCAGTGGTTGTGAAGGGAGATATAAAATACACAATTTATAGTTGGTAACAGAAAAAGAACTGTTAAAATAACCGTAAGATAACTGTAAAAGCAAACAAACTGCCAAACAAACAGCCCCCCAACCTCCTCATTCTCAAATCTTTCATTGTTGTGCTCTCTGTGGAGGATAGAAACAAGAACACACGTGCATTTACCCAATCAGCAGCAGGATCTGTTTGGGGATGAGGAAGGGCAGTTTTTTTCCTTGGAGCTGTGGCAGCTGTGCACACAGCTGTCCATCTGCCCTGGCAGCAGGCGTGGTCATGGGGGTCTGGTTCTCTCCCAGCTTTGTGTTTTGTGGGCTGAGTCTGTTCAAAGAGTCCAGAGTAATCCAGAAAGGCTATTTCACTGAATCTCGACTTGATATTTTCTCTCTAACTTACGTGTACGCAATAGCTACAGCCGGGTATGAATTTTTGACAGCCTTTGTGAAATCTGGGAGAGGTGAGAGCACTGTTGAAGGAAATTACCTATTTAGACTTGCCCAGGCCATGCAGAGTGTAAGGAATGGGGAGAAGAACCTGCAGCCCATTTGGAGGCTGGTCTCCATGGTTTGGGCATCATGCAGTTGGCATGTGAAGGTGTCTGTAGGATCAAATTAAGGTTCTGCAGAGTGTCATGCTGCTAATTAATGTCTGTCTTGAAGAGCAGGAGGGAAGAGTATCTTTGCCGTGAAAACATCCTGAGCTGTTTTTGCCTTTCTGAAAATAGTTACGATCTCACCTGGTTGTAGCAGTTGTGATCTTGGGTTCTGTGGAGCTTTGCTGTGTCCTTAAACAGCTGCTGTGGGTTGGTAAAAATCCCTCTGGCTGTATGGAGACTCTCAGAGTCTGTTCTCTGTTAGGCTTGGATCAGGCAGGCTGCTCCTGTGGAAGAAGTGCTGTGGAGACAAGGAAAGGGAGAACATACCTTGGGATCTTCTCAGCTTGAGCGTGAGCAGATACTCAGATGTCAGCTGTCATTCATAAATGCCAGTGAATGTGTTTTGCATGGATTTGGAGCCATTTCTTGTGGATTCAAAGCATCTCCTCTACTCTCCTGGTTTAGGTTTTTTAAACCTGTGCTCAAAGTAGCATGGATTCATCTTTGTCCATCCCCAGCCCGGGGGGAGTGCGCTGACTCTGGGAGCTGCTGTGTGCAGGGTGCAGGGGCAGACCAAGGCTGGGGTGTGGGTGAGGCCGTGGCTGTGTGGGAACAGGGAGCGTTCTGGTGCTGGAACCTGCATTCCAAGCTGGAAAACACGTAGGAGGTGGTGGTTTGATGGCTGTGATGCTCAGCCTTTTTGCTCTCCTTCCTGCTCTGGAAGCATCTCTGGTAGACTTCTGTTGAGTGGTGGGGCAGGGCTGGTACACAGAGCTCCCTTTCGAAGAACCAGACAGAAATTTCATCCTCCCCAGGAAAATCAAGGTGCTTCATTCTTTAGCTGACAAATACTTTGTGTGATCTGTGCCCTGGGGACATCTGTGCTGCCAAGGGGGGACTTTCACATTGCAGCTGGAGGCTGAAGTAGCCGTCCCTGGTGGCTTCCCTCAAGATCCAAGTTCAAATGTCTGTTCTCCTGGACCTCGGTGTGCATTATAGGCAATGTCACTGGGTTAGTGGCCTGCAGAGAGGGAGGGCAGGACACATTGGAGCAGCCAAGGTCCACTGAGTGTTCCCCATTCCTGCCCACAGCTGTTGGCACAGCGGAGCGAGGCTCTCGTTGAAGAAGAGCTGCGTGTGTTGAGCCACTGGTCTCCAGGAGGGGCATGTGGCAGCGAGATGGCTCCTGCTGGGTTCAGGTCCTGGCTTTGTTGTAGTATCCTCTGTCCTGCTTCCAAACCAGGATTAAGCAAAGGAAGGTATTTTTTACTCTTAATTTAAATCCCTGGGAAGTTGGTTTTGCATCAGAGCAGACTTGAAAAGGCTTGTCAGTTGGATCTTAGAGGCATCAGCATTGTTTTTCCCTTCCACTTAACCAAAGCTGGTTTAATTTGAGACAGCACTTTTAATTTGTTATGTTTGCAAAGGAAACATCCCAGGGGAAAGTTCAGAAATGTATATTTATGTTTCTTGGCTAAGCTTAAATTGGGTCTAAATTTTTTTTTGTATTTTTATAAAGAAAGGTTGGATTTTTTTTTTCCTATATTACATGATTTTTGTTTGGTTTACTATTTGTTTTCTTTTCCTCCATAAGGAGCATATAGTGGCTTACCTTGGTGTACACCTTCTCTTGCATGTGAAACATGTAACTAACAGGTCCTAACCTAAAGCATCCTCTGAGATTTCCACACTCATCGTGGAGCTGGTGTTGGACCTCCTGTGCTGGGCAGGGCCACCTGCAATCTCTGATGGTGCTGGACAGGACTGTATTTTCTGGAGTATCCTCGGGATGTGCAGCAGGAATTTGGATGCTGTGGGGGATGCATCACTCCCTGCTCCCCTCCTTAGGAGGACTGGAGCCTGTGTTGGTGAGGGGAGGTGTTTGCCCTGCTCTGGGTGAGCTGGTTTGGGGTGTAGATGGGCCCCCTCCCTCCCCAGTGCCCTGGGAGGGGGCGTGCAGCCATCCAGCAGCAGTGGCTGAGGCTGGCCTGTGCCCCTGGCATGGGGACACTGCAGTCTCATGGCTTGGCTTTAGTTGCAGTGTTTTAGGATTTTTCTTTCTCTCTCATGGAGAATACAGATAAACTGTACTTTCTTAATCTCTGTGTTTTGTGTTAGAGGTGTACAAGCCATAACCAGTAGGTCTTTGGGGGTGGATTGTATTTGACCAATAGACACTTGTTTATTACTGTGTATAAAAAGAACTTTGGCTCTGGCAGCTGGTGGGCACTGTGAGCAGATCTGTGGTACTGCTCTAAAGCTGGGAGGCTGCTGCGGTGTTGGGGTGGTGGAAACATCTGGGAGCAGCTGGCTGTGGGATGGGCTGAGTCCTGGGGCTGCCCCGTGGCATTGCCTGTCCTCAGCCAGCTTCTTGGGGAGCTTAGAGGGTGATCAGTTCTTCTCCCCTTTCAAGCCTTCACACAAGTTACAAAAGCAGTGTTGAAGATGTGGCTGCAGATCTGGGTGGGTGGTAGGTGGACAGAGCAGTAATGGGTTTGCTCTGCAGCAGCAGCATCTCTTCCATTTGCAGCAGAGCTCCAGAGTATCCTTTTGGTAGGCAGTCACGAGGCTGTAAACACAGTGTGGAGATGAGAAGATTGAGATTTGTTTTCAGGGTGGTGCCAGTAAACTTCCTGCAGCTTGTGGTAGAGATAATTCTGTGAGTTCTGGCTCCATTGTTGTGACTGGGTCTGAGGTGAATTTAAGAAAAATGTTCTGGTTGAACAGGCTTTCCTTTCTGTTTTATCCAAAGGGAAATACCTGTTCAGAGCCTGATCTGTTGTTCTCATTACAGAGGGAGTTTCTGAAAGAGACCTAAGTCCATGATTATTTGCACGTCCTTATCTGTGTGACACGAAGTTTTCCAGGTCAGTATCTCAGGCTCTCTTGTCATGATTTGCAGTCTTAAATCTGCATATGCAGGCGTGCTTGATCATAAAGGGTCAGTAAGGTGAAAAGCATTTCTCTCAGCATCATTTTGGGCAGAATCAGCTGCTGAGGACCAGCACTGCTCAGCTCACAGCAAGCTCTTGGGCTGTTGTTGGAAGGAGTGAAATTCAGAGTTGCCCATCACAAAACTGTAATGCCAGGCGAGGGTGGGGAGGAGGCACTGATTACCTGCCAGGCCTGTCAGGGATGAGTCTTCCATGTAACCTGCTTAGAGGGAGAGGGAAACATCTTGTAGCCCAGCAGGATTGTGAGAATGGAGTCCCACCATGCCTCCAGAGAGATTTGTGTTAGAGCAGAACCACAGCCTGGCTTTGGGGAGGGCCTCCTTTTGTGCAGGGCGATGGCAGTGGTAGCTGGAAATGTTTTTCCTTTTGGAACTTGTTGGAAGACAATCTCTGTTACATGTGTGTATGTTTACCTCATTTTTTGCAGAAGTACTAAATTCAAGGCTATCTTTTGCAAGGAGCCTCTGTGCTGGATGTCTCCATCTGAAATGTGTTCCCGTTTTCTTCAGCTTGTTGCTCTCAGACCTCACAGTGTTTGAAACTCCCCCTCCCTTCCCCACTCTTCCAAGGAATTTTACAAAGAAATCAATAGCTGTCTAGTTATGACAGCAAAATGAAAAAGGCTGTAACGTCTCCATAGCTACCTAAAAAGTACTTGTAAAATGCCAGTGGAAGAGAGTGCCCTGGAATTATCCCATGCATTCCTTGCACGCAGACTGAAAATCGTTTGCATTAGTTAAGTAATCACTGCACGCTTGTCCGGTGAGCAATGTTTGGTTACTGCAATAAATTTTTGTTCCTTAAACCCTGTGAAGCTGAAAAAATGAATTTGTTTTACATGGAAAACGAACTGACCTGAACTCTCAGTAGATGAACTGATTGTAAGCGGACCAGCTTAATCCAGCTTGGTTTTTTTCTCTTGTTTCATGTAGCATCTGAAAAGAGACAGCTTGTGGCAAATTAGCCAGGGTGAGGCTACAAAAAGATTGAATTATTCCTGTTTGAACAGTTCCCAGCATGCGAGCACTTGCTGCTTGGCTTGTACATCATCTGGCTTGCCAGGGCTGCTGTGATTGAGGTGAAAGTAAATAACCTCCAACTGGAAATCTTGCCTTTGCTGTAAATGATAATTTATTCATTCACCAGTGAAAATACCACAGAGATATGACGAACAAAAACTGTAGTTGCTGTGTCTTTGGCTTTCTTGCAACAAATGTCTCTCCCTGTTGTGTTTCTGTGCAGAGAAGCTGTTTGACCCTCTGTCCTGGGAAGTCATTTTGCCCTTGGTGGAACGTGGCGCTGGTGTGGAAATGCCGGTGTCAGAACATACGTGTGTGCTTGGTGTGTGTGCGTGCATCACTCCAGGGCATGGCAGCGGAAAAACGGGCGGCAGAGTTGGGCCTGCCCTGCTTTAGGCAGGGCTGAGCTGACTGGGGGGCACCTGGAAATGCAGGAGTTGAAACAAGGGGATGTTTCTGTAGGGGCTTGCCTCGACGTACTGATGTATTTCAGCCCTTCTTTCGGAGGGGAAGGACTGCTGTGTTGAGAGCCACAGTGTGAGAAGGATGTAAAGCTCTCAGAGAACGTCCAAAGGAGGAACATGAAGATGCTGAAGGGTCTGCAGGTGAAGGCACACGAGCAGCGGCTGAGGGCACTCGCTGTGCTCAGCTGGAGCAGACTGAGCTCAGAGCTCCCAGCAGCTCTGCAGCTTCCTCACGAGGGGAAGAGCAGGGGCAGGCCCTGAGCTCTGCTCTGTGCTGACCAGGGACAGGACCCAGGGACGGCTGGAGCTGTGTCAGGGCAGGGGTAGGCTGGATTTCAGGGAAAGGTTCTTCCCCCAGAGGGTGGTGGGGCTCTGAACAGGCTCCCCAGGGAATGGTCACAGCCCCAAGGCTGCCAGAGTTCAAGGAGCATTTGGACAGCAAATGCTGTCAGGCACAGGGTAGGATTCTTGGGGCTGTCCTGTACAGGGCCAGGAGCTGGACTTTGTTGATTCTTGTGGGTCCATTCCTACTCAGCTCCCTACCCTTTTTTCTGTGACAAAAAAGAGTAGGGAAGCTACAGCATATGTGGCAGTAGTTTAGGATTGGCTACCTGGTTGTTTAGGACAGTGTATCCAGCTGGACTACTGATGCTAAATTGGAATTTGGCTGTGATACTGCAGTTAATTTCTCTTCTTACTAAAAATGTTCTATGTAATTTTCCTATGGCTGTGGTAATTAGGCCTGGCTTTACTGTTGCACATGGTGAGGAACATTTCCGTTCTTCAGATCCAGCTGTGTTCATGTAGCTCCTGCAGAATGTGCATTTAGGAGCAAAACAGGGGGTCTTGTCTCTGTGTTAAAGGAAGAAGTGGGGTCTCACCACCTTCCTTCTGAGCCTTTCTTGGTTTGTTGTCTCTTTCCCCTAAGACATGGAGCCATCTGTGAGTGAGGTATTACTCACTGTAAGCAGAGTGAGAAATAGGACTGCAGTGCATGAAATACCTGCTAGAGCCAATGAAAATACCACTTTTGCTTCTAGAGAGACTTCAACTTTGCATTGTTTGACTTGCCAAGTGCTTCTGGAAAGGACAGGTTGTTGGGGATGGAGACTCAGTGATGGTCTATGGTTTGCTTTTCTGTTTTTCGTGGGATTTGTGGAAGCAGGCAGAGAGGTCAGGCAGACAGGCTTCAAGATGGAGAAGAAGAAGGATTTATTTACAAGAAGTTCTTTTTATACACAGTAATAAACAATTGTCTATTGGCCAAAGACAATCCACCCCCAAAGACCTATTGGTTATGGCTTGTACACCTCTAACACAAAACACAGAGATTAAGAAAGTACAGTTTATCTATATTCTCCATGAGAGAGAAAGGAAAATCCTAAAATACTGCAACTACAATGGTCTAAATGGAGATGCCTTTGCTGATGTCCTTTTTGTCTGGGCAAGCTGTTAGGGAGATGGTTGGGGAAGGGAGGAGGACGCCCTGGTACCGAAGGGATGGTGGGATCTCTGCTGCTGAAGTCCTTGGGTGTGGAAGTGAGGGGCAAGGAAGGAGGTCCCCCAGGGAATGTAGGGGCACTGGACTGGGCTTGTTGGGTGGTGAGAGCCCCACCTGAGGTGCTGCAGAGCAGGTGACCCTGCTGGCTTTGTGAGCTGGCAGTGCCACCTGCCATCCTGCAAGTGCACATCCCTGCCCTCCACGGGCACACGGGGAAATTCAGAGTGCTGTAATTTGTGGTGTCCTTCCTTCAATCCTTCCTGTCTTGCCTGTGCTGCAAAGTTTTGAGGCAGACATTTTCCTCTGGTATCTAGATCCTCATGCCTGGATTTTGTTGATGTTTATACAGAAGGGTGAGGGCAGCCAGAGGTTCTGCGTGGTCTGATACAAGCCATACGTGAAATTAATCCAAATTGAACTGTTAGTCGTTCTGTGATAAACAGGAGGTTACAGCACAGACTCAACATGTTGCATAGCTATGAGACTATGAAAAATGAAATGGAAATCCTCCTCTAAAAGTTGGCTGTCCCTCTTTGAGGCCTGATGAGGTTTTGAGACAAGCCAGTACAGCAAGCTCGCTGTGTAGGCGGTCACGGGAAATGAGGCCGATTTCTGGGAGGAGACTGTGGGTACAGGGAGGCAGAGGAATGTGGAGATGAACTAAAGTGAATAAAAACCCGTGGGGCTGCTCAAGGTGAATCTGTGGTTGTGGACCTGCACGCTTCTCCCCGTGGAGGAGGGAGAGGTCAGGTTGTGTGTCCTGCTAATGTGAGCTAAACTGGAGCTGCTTTGCCTACATGATGGGATTTTGCATGCTAGTCTGTTTGCCAGCTTCCTCCTGGTGCTCCACAGCCACGGAGAGTGTGGCAGGAATGTGAAAAGCAGGGGACAACCATCTGGCCAGGGCAGTCTTCGAGTGGGTGGGTGACAGCCCTGTTCTTGTTGCAGAGCCTCTCGTGGGGCTAGGGCAGTGCTGGACATTGGGTGATGGCCAGACTCTCAGTGGAAAGCTTGGCATTCCCCAGGACAGTGGGAAAATGTGTCGCTGGGGCTGGCTTTGGCCCTTTAATCCCCTTTTCCAGGCACTGGGGTGAGGGTGTGTTGGGTTTCCCAGCAGTGATGGCATTAGGTAGCCATCATAGGCTGCAGTGATTTTCCGTGGATGGAGCCAGAGACAGCTCCCAGAGGCATGGGGCTTTGCTGACTCGTGTCTTTGGAGTGGGTGGATTTCTCCCAATGAGGTTTTTAGGCCTCTCAAAGAACAAAAAGTGTGTGCATGCTCAGGAGGGTGTGCTGGGAACAGTGGAGGCAAGAGATGGACCAGTGTAATTTTGCAGACCAGTTTGTTCTGGGCTTGAGCTGTGCTGCTTTGGAGGGTTTGCAGTGCCACCTGCTTCTCGTAGGGCTGCGAGTGGGGAGGGCTGGATGCTGCCTAGGAGTTTGAAACTGCAGGCCAGCCCAGGAATGCAGCAGGAAATGAGTGCTTCTCCTAGGGAATGAGCTGCCTCTCCTGCCCAGATGGAGCTTGTGTTGGTCTGGGGCTGTAAACAGACCTTTCTGCAGAGCTCTGATGGCCGAGGAGAGGCAGCTTCTGAGCGGGACACTGATTCTTGGCTGATCACAGCCTGGAGAAAAGGAGCAATTCTGCATTACAGTCTTTAAGTCATGCATATCGATCTCTTCCAGCACTGCTTAGGAATAAAGGATCAAGGAAATACTGCTGGTGGTGAGGAAGGAACTTTCTAGCTCTGTGCTTATGGGTCCCTCCTTCCCGTGGGCTGTATGCTTGGCACTTGGGCCACATTAACTGCTTGTGTTTGGATTTCCAGAGAAGAGGCTTCCCCTCGAGACTTCCAATTGTAGTTCACATCTGTGCAGCTGAATACAGATGCTGGCCAGGCTGTGAGGATTCATGTCCAGCTGTGTATGTACAGAGGGGGAGAGATGTTATTTTGGCATCTGCAAAGGCAGCTTACTAAAAATAGGCTAGAGCCTGTGCACCCGGGAGTGAAAGTAGTTGTCCCATAAGTCTTACTTGATGCATCTTTGTTTTTTTGTCCCCTAAGGAATATTTGTTTGGAATATGCTCCACGTCTCAGTGTTTGCTGAAGAGCCAGTTGTGCTCCCACTGGAGTTGCTGCTGTGTGGATGGGGCCGGACTGAGCTCTGTTTCTGACTCCACCACTCACTCCCTTTGAGGCTGGGATAAGTTTTCTTCCTTGTTTTCTCTGCTTTCCTGCTATGAGGGCTTTTGCCTGGCTTCCTGAAGCCCTTGTGCTGTCTAAGGGCAGGCAGTATGCCTGAGCAGGAGCAGCACTTTTGGGGGAGGCACTGCCAGTCAACAGGCACACGAAGAGGTTGGTGTGTCAAAGCAAGGTCTTTCCTGTGGTTTGGGCTTCTGGCCCTTGTTTTATGGGTTTGGTAGGGGCAATTCCTCACACACGTGTAGCACCCTGCTCCCCTTGTTTTATGGGTTTGGTAGGGGCAATTCCTCACACACATGTAGCACCCTGCTCCCCTTGTTTTATGGGTTTAGTAGGGGCAATTCCTCACACACATGTAGCACCCTGCTCCCCTTGTTTTATGGGTTTGGTAGGGGCAATTCCTCACACACATGTAGCACCCTTTGCCCCTGAGCTACTTTGTGGCTCCGAATCCTTTCCGTACTTTGGTGCTGTGTTTCCCTGCATCTCTTCCTCTCATGTGTGCATCCTATGAGCTGACCTGTATGAGGAGCTCCTGCCAAGACCTCGTGCAGGTTTTGGGAGTGGAACTGCCAGGCTCCCTCCCACGCAAGGCTGGGGCCCCCGGCAGTGCAGAGCTGGCTTCATGTTCAGGAAAACAGAATAAAGCAGGTTGGCATTAACTTGCCTTCACAGAGCTGATCTGTGCTCAGTTGGGTCATAGCTTGTAGAGAGAGAGACTTGCAGATTTTAATGCTGTGAAGAGAGAGCATGTGCTTGGCTGTGTCTCATAAACGATTTTCTGTCATTGACTGCACGGCTGGAATAGTAGGAGGTAGTGTTACATTTCTGGACAAGGCTTTGAACAAGATCTGCTGTCAGAACAGCTTGATAAACTGCTTACTGTGATGCAGAATGCTGGTCTGTCATTTTGCAAATTGAATTGCTGGAAAGCTTTTATGATTATTAAAAGATACTTTGTGTTAATTTGATTTCCTGTAAAAGACACAAGCTGGGTGATTTAGAGAAACAAAGCAAATGCCTCATCAAGGTAAAAGCAAAAATTTCGTATCTGCGCATATGCAGTGCTTGAATATTGCATACTTCCAATGGCATCGTGTGCAGGGATGAAGTAAAAAATTTATACATAAAATCCCTATACTTTAAAATTTGTCAGTTTTGAAGAAAGCTAGGAAAATGAGTAATGAAACCCAGGCAAAGCAGGAATGAAGAAAACATTGGTTTAATATCTTCTCTGAGTGATGAGAGGTAGGAAATTTCTCCCTCCCATTGTATTTTAAATGAGTTTAAAACTGTGTTCCAGACAGCTTGTGAACAATCAAGATTCAGGGGTGGTTTTGTGAGCAGAAGGGCTATTATTTGGCATTTCTGGCTGGGTTCCAGCTCAGGGGATCTCAGTTGGGGTGAAATGCCGCCTTGCTATAGCCAAGCATAACTGTTGCCTCCCCTTCCTGTTCCTCAGGGACCGGCAGCCTCTCCTCCCTTTTTTTTTCATGCTGATGTCCCTCAGAACTGAGTTAAGCTTGAGTGATGTCGCCCACATATATTGAACTTGACTTATGCTAGCCGTGAAGGGCTTGTGTGTCCAAAAACTTGATTGTCTTGCCACTCTTCCTGTGGTGAGTGGCTGAAGTGATGAATGTTGGGGGAGAGTGTGGAGAAATGGCTTGAGGAGCAAGGC
>VZTX01003176.1:66320-100075 GCA_013400915.1 Pardalotus punctatus | reverse complement strand
AGTGAGGTTTCTCTCGAGTGAGGTTTCTCTCGAGTGAGGTTTCTCTTGAGTGAGGTTTCTCTTAAGTGAGGTTTCTCTTGAGTGAGGTTTCTCTTGAGTGAGGTTTCTCTTGAGTGAGGTTTCTCTTGAGTGAGGTTTCTCTTGAGTGAGGTTTCTCTTCAATGAGGTTTCTCTTCAGTGAGGTTTCTCTTCAATGAGGTTTCTCTTCAGTGAGGTTTCTCTTCAGTGAGGTTTTTCTTCAGTGAGGTTGTTCTTTAATGAGGTTCCCCGCAGCATTGGTGACGGTGTGGATTTTACAATAAGTGACATTCTGCGACAGGAGAGGTGTTCCCAGTGGAGCTGGCCCCTCTCCAATGAGTCAAACATGAGTGATGTTGGGATCCTTTGAAGGAAGGGTGCTGCTCTGGATAGCAGTAGCTGTGCTTTTAGGATGCTGAGGGGTCTGAAAGCTCTGCTGTTACTATACATAGCCCTAAACTTTTAAAACAAATTGATATGAATATGTATACAAATGTTGCGTTGCTTTCTGAGTTTGTCCACAGGGTATGATGGAGTTGTGTTGAAAATAGTGGGGAATACTTGGAGCGCTTTGGAGTCCCTGAGTGTTGCCTGCCTGCAGTGGTGCCTAGGCACTGCTTAAATGTGCTTAATCAAACATTTGCCTGTGTTTCCTGCCAGCTGAACTTAAGCACCACGCTCGAATTAAAGATGTAGACGGGAGCGCAAGTCAGGGACAGTGCTTGAGTTAATTCTTCAGTGTAGACAAACTCTGGTAATTAGGCTGTTTATCTAAGTCCTGCAGCAGTTTAGCATTCCTGTTCTGCCGTTCCCCTTGCCTGTACTCTCCCCTCCTTCTGCAGTGCTGTTCAAAGTCCATCTCACCTCAGAAGTGGCTCTGCCTACCAATAATACATCAAGTGATGTTCCTGGGGCCGTGTGTGCTTTATAAAGTGTATTGTGTGGATAGCTGCTTCCATCATTTCCAATTTACAATCCTTGCAAGAAGCCCGCTAACGCAGCGTGGTTCATCGTGAGCTCAATTTATCACTTAGTGATATTTCTCTTACACATACCCAGCCTGCCTGACCCCAGAAGCGAGGTGGGGGTGTGTGTGTGTATCTAGGTGGTGTTTTATTAACTGTGTGCTGTTAAACAGCTTTGCAGTCTTCTGTTGCTGCTGACTCTGCTCTAAAGGAGTCATAGAATCACAGAATAGCCTGAGTTAGAAGGGATCTTAAACATCACCCAGTTCCAGCCCCCCTGCCAAACAGACACCTTCCACCAGACCAGCTTGCTCCAAGCCCCATCCAGCCTGGCCTGGGACACTTCCATGGATGTTGCATCCACAGCTTCTCTGGGCGACCTGTGCCAGGGCCTCATCACCCTCACAGGGAAGAATTTCTTCCTAATATCTAATCTAACCCCATATTCTTTCAGTTTAAAGCTATTCCCCCTGGTCCTGTCTGCACATGTCCTGCTAAAAATCCCTCTCCAGCTCTGTTGTCGTCCCTGAAGATGCTTTAAGGTTTCCCTGGAGCCTTCTTTTTCCAGGCTGAGCAACCCCAGCTCTGAGTCCTGAGAGAATCCTGCTACCACATGTGACTTGGGTGGGTCCCCTGTGCAGGACAGCTTGGAAGCTCTGTGGTTCCCTGCTCCTGCAGCCCCAGGATGTCCCGGTTGGTTTGGGGCGTTCCTGTGCTGAGCACTCTGTACTGAGCTGACCCCAGGCCGTGACCTTCCTTGTGTTCCCAAACTGAGCACTGCAGGTCACAGGAAGTACAGCTGCATCGCTTGGAGTCTCCTCAATTCTTTGAAAGGATTTCCTGGGAACAAAGGCTCTTATTGCTCTTTTTCTTCAATTTGGTTTTGGTTTGGTTTTTTTTTTTTTTTCCTTCTGTCTGCTAATAATCTTGGCTTCTTGTTCACTGTTCTCTCCCTTTTTAAGGAGGCTAGGGAAATAATGGTTTCCTTGTTTTTTTTAATTCTGAACTAAGTTTGCTGTGGTATCTCTAGGGCAAATAAATCTCCTTTTGCTTCTTCCTGGCATAAGAATACCTCTCATTTGAGAGAAACTATAAATCTAAAATAACAGAAATTATAGTTTGACGTTTATTAGTTAGGAAAATAGTGATGTAATGAAATGGCTACTGAGAAGGATCATTGGGAACAATCATATGGGCCTTTATTTGTTGTTTTCCTGGCTCTGCTCTCCAGAAAGCCCCATGCTTTGCTAAAATTGGTTCTCAGCCGTTGCAGCTATAATGCCACATGGGGCTTTAAGTTTGCTTTGACATCTGCACACACCCAAATGATCAGCTCTGTTGAATTTAGATTGAGCAAAGGTGCAGGGGATGAGTGGGGAGGGTTGCAGCAGAGTTCCCAGCTGCCCTGTTGGTCCCAGAGCAATCTCACCCTGCTGGAGCTGGTGGCTGCCCATGGGAGCTGCCTGCAGCACAGCCCTTCTTCCCCCTGGCCAGCAGTCTGGAGCAGGAGGGCAGAGGGATGCCATGCCATGGGAGAACCTCTCCCTGCAGCCCAGGTTGAGGGCAGCATCCTCAGGGGGGGCTCTGAGGCAGCCAAACACCTGAGAGCCCTGCTTTTCCCACCCCATCCTGCCCCTTCACATCATCTTGGGGATCACTGCAGCTCTTTGGGGCAGCAGAGAGCTCCAGCTGCTGAATCACTGGGCACATGCTTTCTGGATGGCTCTCCCTCAGGGTTTGGGACTAGACTGCATCTTCACAATGCCAACTGGAAAGGATCTGTGACTGACATGGAAAGACTTGGGAAACATTAAAAATGGCTTTAGCCTTGCCCTGGCACCTTCTTCCTCTGCTTTTATGACATGCAAGTGTGAGCATCAGAACTTGGTTTTCTGGGACTAATCCAGCCTTGGCTCGAGGAAATGGATATTTAGGCAGTGCTCCATTAAAGTCAGTGCTGTAATGTTGTAAAAAGTGCCCTTTGAATCAAACCTGGTTCCTTTATGCTCAGACAGAGAGAATGGTTGATGTTGTTCTGAGGTAGCAGACTCCCCTGCTGATCTTCTTCAATGCTCTCTTCCCCCCTTGACTTTACAGTGCAGTTGGGTCATACCTCACTTAGGTTCTGTGGTTTACATAGCTGCCGTGTGGGAAATCAGCTGCAATCCTCAATCTGCTGCAAATGGGATGGAAAACTTCGTTGTAAAGCGCTCAGCTTAAACAGGGAGTTGAGGAGGCTTGTAGTAGCTCATTGACCCTTTGAAAACACACTGAGGATGGACTGTGCAAAGTTCAGCCTTCAAAACCATATCCCAGACTCCTGTGTGTTTGTTTGGTTTTATCTGCACTAACAAAGCTTATTTTAAACTCACTATCAGCATCTTTGTATGGAGGCTCCAGTGTTACCTCTGCATTTATTAGAGCCAGCTTCACAGTGTTGGATTTGCAAGGTCACAATACAGTTTTAATTAAAAGTAGTAGAGCCCTTGGATAGGAAGTCAAAACCTCAGTCGTTAATACGATTAAGTTTCTCTGTACCTAGCTAGTAAGTACACAAAATTCATTGCAGTATGGAAAAGACTGTTTGGAAACAGAAGCATAGAGGCATGCAGAAGGAGGTTTTTGCAAATACCATCTGCCTGAATTTTTCTACTCTTAAAAAACCGTTTTCTCCCTTTTGTCTTAAATAGTACTATTTTTGCTGTTTGGAGTCTGTAACTACAGCCTGTTGCTTTGCTCGGCGTGGGTGGTTTTAAACAGCTAAAGCATTGAGGTTTGTGTGTCATGAGGTGCTGCAAGCCAGTCATTCATTTTCTCTTCCTTGGTGAGTGTTTACGGAAATCTTGAGGGCTCAGTGAGGGCTTGGGCTCATCCAAAAGCAAAGTAATCTGTCATGAATGATCTTGGATTACAGGGAAAGATGGATACAAATCTGTATTCCCTGTTTTCAGCTAACTTGTAGGGAGTGGTAGTCAGTGCAAGACAGTGATTATTTCAGCAGTGAACTTTTCAGCATCCAGCTATTTATTGTCCAAAAACTGTTGGAAAAGGCATAATGAGACCAGCTTTTAAAGTCTGGATGAGGACTGGAGGACTGAGCACAGACTAACAGCTCTGGTTTTAGGCTGTCTTTTCTTGCTTTCCCTGAGAGAAGCCTGGAACAATGAGGTGAAGAGATGTGCTGGAGCCCCTGAATGGGTTGGCAGCAGAGCCCTGAACCCCGAGCCCGAAGCCAGACCAGTCTGTAGGGCGATCACCAGGCAGGAATTCTGGAGGCACGGCTCTGGGCAGACACACAAGTGCATCGTTGCTCACCTGCTGCGTGGGCTGCAGGTATCTGTCCTGCTCCCCTGTCCTCTGCTCATTCTACACAACCACAGCTCTTTCTGAGCATCAGGTAAACTCTGTTTACTCTGCTCCAAGTGGAGAGTGGAATTCTTCAGTGCTGCAGTGCTTGTATTTTTGTAAGAAGGAAGTTCATGGACTTCTTTTGGCAAGCAACTCGAAGTAAACTCGGAGATGTAAAGCTTCCTAAATTACTCGTCTTTTCCACACAAAACTGGGTGAAACATAGGGCTTGTCTCAGACATTTTCTAATGATCAAATGTGTCTGGCTTCAGACTGAATATCTGAAAGAAACTTTTGGGAAGGAAAGCCTTGGAATAAACAGCAAATGAAATCACTTTACAGCCCTCTTTTGTATTACCAGGAGAGGAGGAGAGTGATTACTTAGCAAATTAGGCTACATAAAAGAACTCTATATAAAGATTATAAGTGCCCTAATGAGTAGTAATCAGTGATGCAAGCAGAAAGGGGAAATGCATTATCACCAGCTGCATTGCTGCCATGTCTGTGAGGATTAGTGGGGTTTAATGAGGACCTGCGGGAAGCTCTTTCAGTAATTCCATCTTTCAGGAGGTGATCTCTCACCCTGCAGGTTCCCAGCGTGCATGAAGAGTGGTGGGAAATCCTGAATTACAAAAGGATGTGGTGTTGCATGTTGGGAGCCCTGTGCTTGCGATGTCTTCTTTGCAGAAAAGAGCTAGCAGGCATCTCCGTGTGGCAAGTTGTGCAGTGCTGCACACAGAGCTCGTACAGATTTTCCTGATTTGTCCTCCTCTTCCCTGCGCTTCTTTTCTTGTGTTCTGGTTCATGTAGACCACCCTCTGTAAAGCACTGTGTTGATGTGGTCCTCTCCTATGCCTGTCTTGACCTGCAGAGCCCCAGATTTAAAAGAAGGTGCCAGTTCAGTATCTCCTGGACCTTGTCTTTGCTGGGTTAGAGGGATGGCATGTACCTAAGGATAGTAAACAAGGAATGTCTGGGAAGTGAAGCTTCCAAGTGAGCTTGTGTTGCAGCTCAGCAGCTATGGCGTTTCATAGAAATCAAAGTTACTGCAATGTTTTTGTGAGTGATGACTTGCCCTGTAAGATAAAGCAGGAGCCGTGTTTTAGGGTTTGGTCAGGTGTAGAAGGCTATTTTCTCCCCTCATAAGTTTATAGGATTCTTAGAGGAAATTTCAGGATAAAGGGAACTGAGACAGAAGCCCCATCATTGAAAATCTCTCACGTTGTGTGGCGTGGTCTCTAACGAGACTAAATGACTGTGTACAGTAATGAGGGCAGGGGGGATTGCAGGAGGTGAGAGATATGGTGGTGACTTGCCCTGAAAAGACCTCTTGGAAAGATCTTCTCCCATCTCCGTTGCTTCCACCGTCCCCTCCATGGGCCAGCAGCACACTCTCCTGGGTATGGCTAAGAGGGACAGACCCTGCAGCCTTCCAGTGTGGGCTTAGGTTTCACCCAGCCCCTCTGCACAGGGGATGGACCTCTCCTGAAGATGGTCCCTTCCCCAGTTTCCCTGGTGGAAAATAACCAGTTTAAGTGATACTGAAGTATTTTTTGCTGCCTCCCAAATTTTACACAGTTAAAAATCTGTTTGGATGAATTACTGGATTCTAGGAACATCTGTTTGTAGGATGTTTAATAGAAGCATCCTTGTGTGGGATGTTTCCTGCTTCTAATATTAACTCTTCCCCGTGGGAAAGATAGTTATTAGGTGATTTCTAAATGAAGATATAACACAACAAATACTTAATGGTGTACTTGTTTACCCTCAGCATCTTCTAAGTAGTTCTTTCACATCTGGCCTTTCATTTTGGAATCAAAGCAAAGTTAGCCTCTTTCCTTAAAAAAACAAACAACTGCTCTTCCACAAAAAAAAAACCAACCAGCTAAATATGAAATATTTATTTGTCCATATTTCATGTGAAATACGAAAATGGCTTTCACTGAGCTGGTTTCTGCTTGGCTGCTGTGGTGGCTAGGACTTGTTCTTCCACGAGAGTGAAAACTGGGTGGGTGAAGTAGGAGAGTTTATTGGATTAAGTTGAGTGGAAAGCTCATAGGTAAAGATGCTGCTTTCTGGGGTCAGATACACAATCACAGACTGGTTTGGGTTGGAGGAGACCTCAAAGACCATCCAGTTCCGACCCCCTGTCATGGGCAGGGACACCTCTCACTGGACCAGGTTGCTCAGAGCCCCATCCAGCCTGGCTTTCATAGCCCCACCTGTCTCTGTTTCTGGACATGGTACAATGAATTTTTTTGGTTGAAATTCGTTGTGATTTAAGGCTTATTGTTTTTGTGGGGTAACTTTACTTTTATGCCCAGGCTGTCTTGTTCCCAGGCCCAGTGTTTGAAAGCTCTTTTCCATAAACCTCACCACCTTGCTCTTGGCACACTGCAGTGCTTGGCTCAGAGCCCTGGGCTGTGGATGCCAGCACCTGCTATGAATAAGTGGAGCCAGACTATCACAAATGGAGGGAGATCCTCTCATCCCAGGACACATCCATGCTCCTGGCAGGACCAGCATTTCCTCCACGCTGCCGTCGGGACATCTGTTGCTCTTGACCTGGGGTGTTTGCTGGAGCGATGGAGCTGTTGTGGCTGTCCTCAGGTCTGGAGGCTGGCTAGAGTGCCCTCTGACAAGTGGCTGACGTGGTTTTGCATATTATGACCTTGGAGAGCTCGGGGGGAAGGTGCTGCTGGTGACTTTTTAACTTGCTGTGTAATTGGTCTGTACTTGAAGTGATAGTCTAGAAATGGAAAATGATTTTGCATCTTGTTTAGCCCCTGAGTCTTGTACTCTGCCTGCATCTTTTCTGTGTCGTGAACTGCATCCTTGTTATTTTCCCTGAGAGAAAAGCTGTTTTTTCCATTGTTGACCTCTTTAAAAATGGCAGACTGAAAGCTAATGAAGTTTTTCCTCTGAGAATAATGCTCTCTAATTGTTGGTGAAAATGTTTTTAATACTGGTGGCAACATCCTTGTTTGTTCCTTAACTAATGTGCTGTAATAGGTTAGTTATAAAGCAGATTCCTGAGTAAAACTAGGAAGTGGGACAAACTGTATTTGCCACTGGTGGCCGTGGGACTTGCCTTGGGACTGCTCAGCTCTGGCTGGGGTGGGTGTCCATGCTGGCTGCTTGGCACCTCTTGGGGTAGTCGTTGCTTGTTTCTGGCCCTCAACCCTCTCCCTCTTCTGAAATAGGGATAATTTGATAATTTGATAGTACTTCTCACTCTCGAATAGCTGTCCAGGTTTATGATACCGAGACCTCCTTGGGCAGCATCAGCCCACACAGGGTCAGGGGATCTGGATTCGGCTCATGGTGTTTGTTCCCTTTGTGCTCCTTACGGACAGTGCTGTTCAGTCATCGTTCAGCTGTGCCTCTGGCTGCTTCCATCCACTGCATGAGCTCCTGGGGATGTGGTGTGGGTCTCTCCTTTCCTGGGATGAAGGGGAAGGTGGCTGCAGCCCATGGTTTCTCTCCAGCATCTCCCATGTTGGTCCCACGGGAGCCAGCCCTGTGTAGATGTTGGTGGAGCAGCTGCTGGGCCGGCCAAAGGAGGGAATTGCTGAGTTCCTGCAGCAGACTCTGATCCTGTGAGAGGCTGATTTGGTTGTGTCTCCTCTACCTGCATAGCAATTTTCCCCAAAGGTGCAGGAATGTGACACCTGTTTGGATCTCTTTGCCTTCTGCCAAATGTGGTCAAAACTGACAAGCGAGTTGAAAATTTAATAGGGTGAGGACTGACAAACAACACTACCACATAAGCTTAACTTCCTTAAGAATGTAGGCCAGAAATATGTTCTGAGGGTTTTATTCTGCGATCATGTGCTTTAAAACTGTGTGGAACAATGTGGTTAGTAGAAATAGTGTTTTCAGGATTATTTGCAGTGCATGTGAAAGCATGACAGCTGAATCCTGTTGTGTGCATGTGTATTAGCATGTAACCAACTTAAAAGGGCTGAAACAACCCAAGTGCCTGCATGGATAAAAAGCAAAATACATGTATAAAACTTATTTGTGAAGCTGGCAAAACATCTAGTTATGTTGATCCTAATTTCTAGGGTTTTCAGCTCTAATTCTTTGTCTGCCTCTTTTTGACAGCAGCAAAAGGATGTTATTTTGTTCTTTTTCCTGGTAAGTGCTTTTGGGTTTTGCTTCTTGCAAAGCTTCCTCCTCCCTTCCCAGCTCTGGAAACACAGAGTTGGGCTGTGTGTGCTTCAATAATAGGATCCTGTAAGTTTGTGGTGATGGAGCTATTTAAGTTCCTTTGAGGAATGTCAAAGTATTGCTGTGAATGAACTTCAATGTGAAGGATGCCCAGAACAATTAAGGGTAATTGAAGGGCAGGCATGTTCCTGGAAAGTGTTATGGGGAACTTTATGTGAGAGCCTCGTGCCCTCTTGTCAAGGAATATCTTGTGCTTCTTTTGAGCAGAGCTGGGAAGGAAGACAGGAAACTGTGTGTGGTAACACCGGTGAGGCTTAGGGGATGAACACCACTGATAGAGTAGTGACTTTTTCATTTGATGGAGTGTGCCAAGGTTGAAGGGATGAGGGACATGGAGGCTCTTCCTGGCTCTTTTGTGTATGTAGTAGAATAAAACCAAACTTATGGTTTGCTTTTCTGTTGTTTGTGGGATTTGTGGAAGCAGGTAGAGAGGTCAGGCAGACAGGCTTCAAGATGGCGAAGAAGAAGGTTTTATTTACAAGAAGTTCTTTTTATACACAGTAATAAACAATTGTCTATTGGCCAAAGACAATCCACCCCCAAAGACCTATTGGTTATGGCTTGTACACCTCTAACACAAAACACAGAGATTAAGAAAGTACAGTTTATCTGTATTCTCCATGAGAGAGAAAGGAAAATCCTAAAACACTGCAACTACACAAACTGGTCCCTGAGAGAGAAAACTCTTTGATAATCTGCCTGTGTTAATTTAGTGATAGCAGTGGTTCACTGTGGTATCTTGCCCTAAAAAAAAGCAGGGTCCTCTGACAGAACTCTTGCAGCCTCTCAGCTTCCAGAGCCAGGGCTGCTGGAGACAGCAGCTGGTTATTGGTGCCTCCACAGGGACAGAAGGGATGGCTGAAGATGAGTGTGCACCTGCAGGCTTTGGGTTGCTGTCTCATTAACAGGATCCATGGCTCCTGTCACCTTGGGGTCAGCAAACATGGCACAACTGTGAAGGGAGAACGCTGACAGCACCAGCACTTGGTGCTCTCAGATCTGTGATTCTCTCATATCTGATTCCCCAGACTTCTTATCAGCCTGCTTCAATAACATGGGTGTGGGGGCGTGAGATCTTCAGTTAAGTCTATGAAGTAGTCTCTGATGTCTTTCAGTCACTGCTGCATCTTCCTTCAACTGACATCTGCATTTTCACAGGTGATGAACTGCATAATCTGTTGCTTTTTCTTGTAGAATTGAAACAAAGCACTACCTGACAGAAACTGCATGGAATGGTGCTCCTGAGATGGACAGAGTGATTAATATAAAATTAGTCACAGATTAGTCATATTTTTCCTTGTGTAAATCATGTCTAGTTTTACTTAATCTTTTATAAGTTACTGATTTGAAAGCTTTTAAATAAAACTTCTGCAGTTTGTTCTTGCTGCTGGTCTTACAAGTACTTCATTGAATGGTCTGTCATGTTATTCATCTCTTGACTCAGGAGATTATTCGGAATATTTTATTGTGCTTCTAGAAAATGTTTCTTTGCTGTGGTGATTGGCAATGTTATCTGTATCCACCAGCGCTGCTGTGTTGATTCAGTGACTTCTGTGCGTGTACATTGTTCAAATGTGCTGTTTTGTGGTAGGAAATGTTGTGTGAGCTATCAGCTGCTTGGGTCACTGGAGTTAATGATGTGGTTAGTTTTGTTCAGGCCCCTTTAGTTGTGCCAGACTCTCTGGGTTTGGATCAAAACTTGTTTTTTAAGCTCAAGGCTGGCACTTGCAAATACACAAGTTTTGGGTTTCAGCTGTGGGTGCAGTAAGACCCAAAACCAGACTGACTTGTTACTGTGGATGTTACCATTGCTGTGTGATTTTTGTCTGTGTCAAAATGTCTGCGGCCTTCTAGAAACCAAAAACAAAGATAAGGGCTGAAGAATCTGTGTTTTTGTCTAATTTGTCTGAGTGCAGCCAGCCTGTCCCTGCATAAATAAGAGATGTGCTACATGGTCTGCTGCAGCTGAAAAATGCATCCTGGGACAGGATGATTTAAAGGTGAAAGATGATGCATTGGCTGGTGATGCTTGGCGTGGATGGATGGTGTGTACACATGTGAGGAAACCATTCAAGCTGCAGTCGTGATTGCTTCCATTCAGATTCAAACCAGCCTTTGCCCAAAGGCCTTTCACAAAAAATTGTACCATTAGTGTTCCAAAATAAGACATGCGTCAATGGCTTTTTCCATGGAAAACCATTAGCTCTCGGATCATTCAAACTGTTAGTGTTTCTTCATTGCTTTGCTTCTTGGCTTTAAATTCTCCTCCCACCTTTCCAAGGCAAGATAGCTGGACACAATCTTTTAAAAAGGTAGGAAGAATGTCATAGTAGCTTTTTAATTGAAACTCAAACAGGCAGACATGAAGCGAGTGTGTGGGAAGGCGCAGTAATTTGAATTGTGCTGTGACTACGTGGATCCCATGTTACAGAGTAATTTTTTAGCTTTTAGTAGAGAGGAGGGGTTCTTTCAGATCTTGTGTCTCAAAGCCCTGCTTTTCTTGATCAGAAGTTATTAGGCAAAGCAGATCTTTATTTTTATCTAGTAAAGAACAGACATGAATCAGACTATTTGCTTGCAGTGCTCTTGCATTCTTCTGAAAGTGTTCCTGAAACAAAGCTCCTAGGAGTCACACGGCAAAGAAATAGTGCTGCAGCCTTCTTGTTAAGCTGGGCCCCTGTACAGAGTGCAACATGTGAGTTTTTCAGGTCTTTGAGCACAGGGTTGTGTCCTGTTTAAATTCACACAGCGTGTAATTAATTGCATGCTGTTGTGCTTCTTGAATTTGAAAAAGAAATGGGTGGCTATTGCAGAAAGCATTTGATTGGCAAGGTAAAATATTACTGCTGAATGTGCAAGATTGTGGGATTAGGATTTGTGTTTTCTTCCTGGTTAAGAAATTAGAGTCTGGAAAAGAGGAAAAAAAAAAAAGTCATATCATGCACCTTTCTTTCCTGGGGATACTGGAGAGGTTCCCCCAGGGTGTTTGTACCTTGTGATGTTCTCTGTATGAAAGCAAAAACCCAATTAACTCTCACCTGGTTTGCCTAGTCCTACTCTTCTTAAATGATCATCCCTAGGGACTGGCTCTTAGTTATGAGTGTGGTTTTTGAGGAGGTTGTTTTCTTGATACCGAAAATGAACTTGGGTTGAACTTGGTGGGAGCTTTGCTCTTGCTGTGGAGGCTGGAGAGCCCCTGGCCGCCTGCGTGCCCTCCGGTCAGGGCTGTATGTGACATGGGAGCAGCTTTTCCCTCAGCTGCCGTTCTTGGATGATAATTTACCCTTCCAGTTAAACCAGAAAAGCCCCACCCGTTCCCAGAAGTCCCAACAAGTCTCAATTTTCACTCATGGTCCCTGAACTCCAGACTTTCCCTGGGGGCTGTCGGCCTTCCTGGCATCCTAGCGCAGGGGGCAGGGGGTGAAGCCCCCTGGATCTGCGTGTCCTGTGCCCTGTTCAGGCTGGAGAAATGCTGGGATGAACCTAGTCCTACAGGAGTAGCAGTATTTCCTGTAGGACTGCTGGGGGGTAGTGTTGGGGTGTAACCCCAGCCAGCAACTAAACCCCAAAAAGCTCACTCCTTTCCTGGGGGGATTGGGGAGAGAATTGGAAGGGTAAAAGTGAGAAAGCTCATGGTTTGGGATAAAGGTGGTGCAGTCAGGAGAGCAAACACTGTGCACACAAGCAAAGCATAACAAGGAATTCATTCCCCACTTCCCATGGGCAGGCAGGGGTTCAGCCATCCCCAGGTAATGTTTACTTGGAAAGACAAATGCCAGCACTCCGAACATCTTCCCTGAGCTTTATCTGCTGAGCATGATGCCACACATGATCTGGAATGTCCCTTTGGTCAGTTGGGTCAGCTGTCCCAGTGTGTCCCCTCCCTGTGCACCCCCAGCCCCTCACTGGGATGGGGGGAGAGGCAGAAAAGGCCTTGGCTCTGTGCAAACCCTGCTCAGCAAGAACTAAACCATCCCTGTGTTATCCACACTGTTTCCAGTGCAAATCCAAAATTCAGCCGCTGTGAAGGAAATTAACTCTATCCCAGCTAAAACCAGCACCAGAAGTTCATTAGTCACAATTAAATGGAGTTTGAGGAAGGAAGGAAGCGGGGGAATGGGAAATGAAGCCCACTTCCCTAGCAGCCTTGGGGACAAACTGAACCCTCGTGTTGCCAGGGTCTGAGGCAGTTATTTCCCTTTTTGAGGAGTGCATGGACACGGTCCCTGACAGCCAGTGGCCATGCAGCTTGCCCGAGGTGTGGGCTGTGTGTGTCACTCTGACTCTGTTGAGAAGGAAATGACTAAACTTGCTGTCAAACCATGGGAACAAAGAACATCTTTGATTTACCAAAACGGTGCTGGAGAGGCTTGGGGATGGCTGTGGTGCTGCCAGCCGTGCTGGGAACAGCAAATCAGCCTGGAGGGTGGCTCTGGTGGGCAGTGTGAGTCTGCTGCGCTGGTGGAGGGAGATGGGGCCAGGAGGGAGCTTGGTTCTGAGCAGCTGCAGAGGATGGTGAGAGCCTTGGGGCAGGGCTGGTGGCTGCAGCAGGATGGCCAGGCCGGCTCACAGGCAGTGGTGGCCAGTCCCACGCAGCAGAGGTGCAGCATCAGAACCCCACGGCTGCTGCGTCTCCTTCCCCCTGCCCAGCTGCTGCCTGCGTGTCCTGGCAGCCCGGGCAGCGGGAATCCCGAAGGTTCTGTCAGTCTGTGAGCCTCAGCTCCAGTCAGATATTTGTAATGGAGGGGAGAAGCTCCATCTAATTATAGGTTTTCCATTTTGGCCGTTCGTACTTTGGACAGGCTTAAAATAACACTGTTAACTAACTTCTTTTCCTTGGCTTTGCAGCTTCATACATGACATTCTGCAATGCCCTTTATAGAAACCTCAAATATTTTTTTTTTCCCCGCCTACCACATTTTGTCTCTTTTTCCATCTGGCAGATGTTTTTACCCTGCGTTGCACAGGGCTTAGTACGTAATTATTCTGTTGCAATAGCCTGGAGCCCCAGTCCTCTGATGGAGTCTGCTTGCACAGGCTCCTATGTCCTGCTCAGTTGTATTCTGTGTCTTTTTTTTTCCCCCCTGGTGGTTTAGTTCAATCTGCTCTAAAAAACTGTTCTGAGAAGTAATGATCACCCAATCATTTGTGTGCCTTGAGATCATCTATTATAGCTTTTTAGTGTATAGCCCTGAAAATGTTTGGGTTTTTTTTTCCCTCCCAGACATACAAGGGCTGAATTCTCTCTCTTCCAGTTTACAACATCTGGATATTTGCAGTTTGTTGCCACAAGTCAACAACTTGTTAGTCAGGGTGCCTTTATTCCTACATTTTTGAGCCTGTTCTTTGCTTTCTGATGATGTTCTTTGCTTGTCTTAAACTTCTGCTCTTGCTCTTGGCATGATTTTTGTTTGGAGAGCAGTGTCTCAGTGTGCCAGTGAAGTGTTCCAGGTGGGGGAGCACTGGGGGGTTCCTGGTTGTTTCCATCCTTCTGCCAACCATATTTCACTGAGCACTCATATTTGAGTCACTGATTCTTAAGCCTCTTCTAATGGAAGCTGGTGTAACTGCATAGGTTTGGAAGCTTTTTGTTACTAGCCTGAAGTTTTATTCCCCAAACTTCCCTTTTGCATTTCAAATTCAAAGCTTACCCAGAACCTTCTCCTGGAACAGTTTTGTCAAACTTCCTATACCAAATAGCTCCTCGTTTGTCCACGGTCTGTAGATGGGAGTATTCAAGACTAAAATTTCCTGTCAAACCACAGTAACAGAGAACATCTTTGATTTACCAAAATAGTCATAGTACAGAGACACAGGAATAGTTGTTGGGAACAAGTTGTGGGGTTGGTTCAGTGCTGTGGGCAGCTCTGACTTCCAGGGGCAACACTGGGTGCTTGTTTGGGGTTTGTTTAGGTTGCAGTAGTGAGAAGGAAGCCTTGCCAGGCATTATTCACCTTTTTTGTTTTGTGCTAGATGTGTGTGATCAGCTGGGGAGGTCAAGGGCAGGCACAGGCCAACTGTGTAATGTAAAGATACTGGGAAATAATGTTGCTGGGAATTATTTGGAATTAACAAGCTCATTTCCTCTTTGTACATCAGT
Organism: Pardalotus punctatus; assembly: GCA_013400915.1. Classification (NCBI taxonomy): domain Eukaryota; kingdom Metazoa; phylum Chordata; class Aves; order Passeriformes; family Pardalotidae; genus Pardalotus; species Pardalotus punctatus. Next base: position 85,411 of record VZTX01003176.1, on the reverse strand, counting down.
TTTCATCCTTTAATCTCTTGGTATTAGCTTTTTTAAATGCTCTTATGTACATCATCCACAGTGCTTCCTGTATCCTGTGCCACTTGATGATAAACTTTTACGAGTTATCACTGTTAAGTCATCTCAGACTTTGAGTGATTAATCAAAATCTCTCTTTCTGTTTTTCTCAGTGTTGGAAGTTTATATGGATCAGTGGTACTTGCTCAGGAGTGACAGTGGAGATCAAGACTAAGTCTGCTCATGTGGGTGAGTTATCTAAAGCCACCATATTGCTGATCTCTATTATCTACATATCTGCTGGTTTTTTGCTTTTTGATATCTTATACAACAGCTCCTTTGGGCTCTCATTTCAAATGTCATTAAAATGATGCAGTATGTGATTTCCAGTAAGAGCTGCAGAAGAATGTCAATCTACTTCTGCAGATGTCCATTGACTTTGTACCTTTTAAAGGATGGTCCTCACTAAACACAGTCTAAACTGTTGTTCAGAGTCGGGGAAGTGTGGAAACCGTGTTTCCACATTTTAAAGACAGTGGATTTACGATTAACATGTAGTCTATAGCGGAGTAATGAAGTATATTTTGATTCCAAGAAGCAAAACTGAATTGAAGACTGGAGCTGTTCTGTGGCATATGAAGGGTTCAAGCAGTGCCAGTGCACCCCAGTTTGAAGGGTTCAGCCCCAGCACAAGATCCCCCTGGACATGCTGTGACTGCATGATGCAGCTGTGCATGTGCAGTTAATCTGACTCTGCAGATCTATGGCAATGTGCAGAGAAACTGCCAAGAGCTTTCAGATTACTGGGGCAAGTTTATGAGAAAATGCATTCAGCAAAACAGAATATGTGTTGTGAGATCCTTTGGAAATGGCCCAGTTCCGCTGGCTTCAAGGAACAGCATTTTGCATTCAGTCTAGACTGATTTGATCCAAGTAGCCTCGTGCATGTCAGAGCTGGCAGTCTTGTTTTGGGAATGGTTATCCCTTGTCTGCTTTGTTTTGGATGTTACGGTATGATTTAGCATCCTAAATTCCAGCTGGAGAACTGGGTCAGATTGCTGTGCCCGCACTTGCTGCGTGTACCCTGTGGCTGGGATGTGCTCATCCCATAACTCCACAGCTGGCCTCTGAGTCCCACAGGATGTGAGGACTGGTGTCTCCTTTGAAATACCATTTCCCTTGTTTTACTCCCTTACCCTCTCCATAGCCCTTGGATTGCTTCTTTGTGGATCTCCGACCCTTCCCACACTCGGTCACTGTGCGTGAGCTCTCTCTGGGATTCACAGCTGCCCAAGGTCTTGCACCAGACCTGGAAAGAAGTGGATGTTGCCCTTGTTTGTGAGAAGCCCTTAACTCCACTGCCAAAAGCTTTTATTCCCTGGGTTTTTAATCAGAGGTCTGCTGGCTCCAGGAGTGGTTCTCACCTTTGTCTCCCATCCTGGTCACGTTGGTTCATTTTTATCACTGCTTATCAGCTGTTGGTGGGGTTGTACTCCAGCTGGATTTGAGTCCATCGTGGCTGTAAAAACATGGTTAAAAGTCTGATGTTGGCTGGCAGCCACATTCTGCTGGATACGTGTTTGGAGACTTCCAATCTGCTGCCATCACTGTGTGAATGTTTTGACTTTGCTGGAAGTCTCTGCCTCTTTGCTCTCCAGATGCTGAGCTGATTGCCCCTCCCCAGGAGCAGCAGAAGGCCTGGGACATAAATCTGCCTGGTTTTCCCTGTTGCTTGTGCCTCTGCTCCCTGGGAGAGGCTGTGTGTGTCCATGTCCATCTGAGGCTGTAGCAGCAGGTGCTCAGTTCTCCGTTCCTGTGGCTCCAGTACTGGCAGGTCTCTGGTGTTCGGAGGACTCGGACCTGTTGCCCTCAGCAATGGCTCTGGAAAGCCTGATTTCCCCAGCTGCTGCTTGCTTTCCCTGTTAAACAGATAAATAAGAGCCTCTCCTAACAAGATGGCAGGAAATCCCCATGCCTGACTCAGTGTTGACAGGGGTGGGGGGCTGTGTTTTGGCTGCTGGCTGCTGTCCCCAGATGGGGACAAACAGGGTTGGCTGGGTTACCACAAGTTCAGTGCAGATGTCTGAGCTCCAATCTCACCACACAGAATACATCAATGTGTTCAGAGTGGAGCTTCAGCACCTCTGCCCACAGCCTCTATTTATCCATAAAAGCACAGATTTCCATCCTGTTGTTCCCTCCCTGGCAAGCTCCATGTTTAACACGCTGCTGCCAGTTCAGCCGTGCCCCACGGTAAGGCCACATGTATAAATAATCCAGAAAAGCTAAATAAGGCTTTTAAAATAAGCCTTAGCAGGGACAGCTGCTTTAGTGTGGTGCCATGAAGACACAGAAACGGGGCTAAGTCTGTGTAGCCAGAGTCAGTCCTGCAGCTCCTGCTCTTTCCTAGCAAAACCCTGCAGGTTTTCAGGTGTGCCTTCACCCTGCTCCACCAACTCTGAGTCAGGTCTGTGCTTGGTGGCAGCATATTTTTGTGTGTCTGAAGCTGACACAGAGCAGCACTGAAGTAGTGTCCAGTCCACCATCTTACAGTGCCTGTGTGCAAAAGGCAAAAATTAGTATTTGTTGGGTTTTCCCCCCTCAGTGTCACATTGAATGCAGGAGGAAAATAAGTACAAGGCTACTTCTGTGTATTTTATTTATTGGCACTTGATGACTTGTCCTGCAGGGCCCAGCCCACACACAGCTTTTCTTGGGATTTTAATAGTTGTGCTAAACTAAACTGTGCTCAAAATAGTAATAATTTCAAACATTTCCCCAGAGCCTGTGGCTGCTCTGCATGTTTATGGGAGGTGCAGCCCTGCCCATGGTTGGGGCACGGGACAGTCCCTGGGCAGGCAGTGGTGGGCATTTTTCTGGTTTCTTTTTCCTCCCTTTTTTCTGAGAGGAAATACTGCTGCTTGCAGAAAAGAAGTATGTTATTGTGCTTTTGCTCCTCACGTTTTATTGATGTGGTTTGGGTAATGTTCGTGTAACCTCACGTTCTGCTCACCCACAGTTCTGATGGTGGCTCTCTAATACACGTAAATCTCTGCAGAGAGGGGGGATGTATTTATCTGTGAATAGTGATAGCCTGCCCTGTTTATCCAGCATGTGACCCCTCCATTGCACACTGCATTTTCCTGCCTCCCTCCCATCCGGTTCTTCTTATTTTAGTGACTTTCCCAGTCCTGGCAATTGCTTTATATTCAGAAAACATAAATTCATCCCTCACAAAGCTTGCAAATCTGATTTCAGTTCTTCCCTTATTATTTGAAAAATTATTTTTTCTCTAGGACCGAAAATGTGCATTTTCCCTGTTTATTTAGACAAGCATATTTTGTCTGCAGAAATCTTGTCAAAAGCTAAGTTTCTTTGCTTGCATTTATAATCCTCTGAGGTTTATGTATTGGGAATAATCTTTGTGAGCTGGAAAAAGATTGTCCAATCTGTTTTAAGATGCCCCACTTTTTGAGTATTGCATCTCATTAGGAATACAGTTGGCTGTTTGCATGGCTTTTTTCTTCTCTGTATAGCTTGGGGCAGAAAATACATCATTTCTTCATCTAGTAATAGTGCTTGGCACTTTGCATCTTCAAAGAACGCTATGGCTATGGATTGAATAATTCCTGTAACACTGTGTAGTAGTTTCTCATTATCATTTCCCCCATTTTACAGATGGGGAAAGTGAACAAGAAGTCAAGTGAGCTTGGGCCATGAAAAGAGAAACAAGATCAGTTTGAGTTCCCACTTTCCTGACTTGTACTAGGGCAAAAGAAAGTTTGATTCAGGTTGACACAAAGGGAAATGTAATGATCTTTCCTAACGTTCTTTACTATTTATTTAAGTGCTTTTGCTGGTGGTATTTTTTGGTGGATGGTGTCGCCCCCCTCCCCCCAGTAAGTTTTCTCACTTACTGATGTGCTTGTCCCTTCTCAGTGAGTGGTTGGAGGTGTGTGGGAGATTGTCTGAAGTTTTATAAAGGTGAAGCAGCATGTTAATGGGGTTAAGTTTTTGGAGTGTCACTGCTGTCTGGGGGATCTCTCTCCTCCTTCCCTCTTCTTTCCTCTCAAACCAGAGGCAGGGGAGACCTTTTCTGTATTATTTGGGAATATTTTTTCCCCCATCTTGTTGTCCATCTGAGACTAAGATGGGAAAAGTGAGCCATCTCAAAATGGGAACTGTGTCAATATATAGAAGTTGATCTTTCTTGTCTCATCCACCACATGCCATGCTAAGATTTTATTTTTTTTTTTCCCTCCCATGGACTGTAGTGGAACTTGTAGGCTCAGAGTGGTGTCTGGAATGATGTCATTTGCAGAAATAATTTTATACAACTGCACTAGGCTATAGGCCTTGATTTACAGCTGCTTAATGAACTGACAAGACCCCCAGATGTGTTTCATGGCATATAGAAAAGGTGAGTGCTGTAGGCAGTGAACCGTGGTATTAGGCACTCTGTTACAAGAGGAAGTTGTGGTAACAATTTTGTTGCCTATCTGTTAGAAGTTCGTTAAAACTTTTTTTTCAGGAGTTCTGGCTATTTGCAAAGTTGCTTTGGAGCACTGGGCAGTGTTAGGACAGTTCAGTCCTCTTGGGGAGAACAGATAATCTGCACCAGGAAGGGAGCATGGAAATCTCATGAAGAATTTCTTCATCTTCCTTAGGAAAATCTCACAGCTCCTTCTCTGTATGCTCTCAGAGGTTCCCTGGCCACCTTCTGACTGGCTTCAGGTGCCTTGTTTGATAAACTTTCAGACAAAAAGCCTTGCATAGCTTAACGCAGCTTTATTCTGGGCATGCCCTGCTAGTGAAGGAGGTGGAGAAAGCAGCTGTCTCCAGCCACATGCTCTTTTTGGGGATGCAACACTTTGCAGAGCCTTTTTTAGGGCTCAAGATTTAGTTCCAAGATTATATTTAGTTTTCTGTTTCTGATGGGTGGGACAGATATCCTGATGCCTTAGATGAGACCTGCAGCGATGGACAGCAGACCAAGGTATCATAGGCAGTATTTTTGTTTTCATTTTTCTTTGACTTTCTTATGTAGCTGATACCTCATTTGAACGTGCTCCTTCCCAGTGTTGGGCAGAGCTGTCCTGAACCACTCCATGCTCCCAGGGCTCTGGTTTCATCCTCTATTTCTCTTGATACCCAAATTGCTGATTGCTTGTCTGCTGACTTAAGGCTCTGAATGTGACCTTTCATGAATCTGGATGTTTTTCCCTCGCTGGGTTTTGGAAGCCCTCAGGGCTGAGTTGGGACCTGGACTTTGCAGGAGTGAGTGCAGGGCAACTGGTGAAGGCTTTCACACCTTGCTTGCAGGATGTGAGTGCTTGTGGTGGGGTCTTTGTGTTTCTCCTTTGTCATCTGACAGCTTCTCTCACTAGATTTTGGTTTCAGCTGCTTAGCACGTGGGGAACTGCCTGTGCATCTTGGGCTGTTCTGTTGTGTTTGTTTTAGTTTTGCATTCTGTAATTTTTTTGAGGTATTCCATCCAAAAGTGGCAAGTGCCTCCAAGAATGCGTCCAGGGCAAATTGCTCAGATCATGCTGATACCCTTGCCAAGGAATTTTGTTGAGATCCCTTAGGATCTCTGGGTGTTCCTTAGGTATTTGAAATTGAGATGAAGGGGCCAACTGGAGTATCTGTGGGCTGGAAGGTGATAGCCCCGGGGGGTTTGGATAGGGCTTTTTTAAAATTTTTTTTTGCCTGGGGCATCAAACCACTGTCAGAAAGCACTGAGGTCTTCAGTGGAAAAGCAGCTGTTGTCATCTTTTCAGCTCTCCTCGCTGTAAACTGGCGAGATCCCCATTTCTCCCACATTTGGAAGGCTGAGGTGGCGCAGCCCAAGTTTGCCAAGTGATAACCCGGAGCCTGGCTGTGCTCTCTGGGTCTCAAGCTGTAAGCTGGCCCTCTGAAGTGAGCAAGGAAGTGGCTTCCAGGCTGAGGTATCTGGAAAATATCAAGGGGTGGGTGAGGAGGTGTGAAAGGCAAGGGCCTTTCTGGGCAGCGAGAGCGCTGCAGGAACCTGGCAGTGACAGCAGTAGGAGCGATGCTGGATGCAGCTGGACATTGTCCGGAGCAGGAACTCTGTGTCCAGTCCTTCACCTCTTTCTAAGGCAGGCTCAGACCCACTCTGCATTAAATTGATGTTTCTCTCAGCCCACTTATCTGCTGGCCAGCCCACACACTCACTCCAGATGTTCTCATCTCAAAACTGGAGGTGCACCTGAAATTGTCCTTCAAGGATTTGGAAGCTTTTTTAATAAAGCTGTCTGTCTGCCAGTGTTCTCAAGGACACATCACACTTTGAAACTGTGGTATTAAAATAATTGCCTTTGAAATGAAGGGTGCCCTACATCAGAAATTCCTCTTAGTGCTTATTAATCCGGTGTATAAATGTCATGGCTTACATCCACAGGGTGTTTATATTGAATTTTTAGCTGCATCGGTATCTCTTGCTCCTCAGAATAAATGCCATATAATCTGGTAATGAGCAATATTCTTAATTTAGAAACTAAAAATAGGACATAGACAAATCTGAGTTACTGGAAGAAAGCAGGAAATAGCCTTACCTCATAAGGGGAGAGCAAATTCAGTTGAATCATCTAGTGTTTAGTGTAATGGTTTCCCTAGGATGGCACAATGGATTGCCATGTTCCAAAGACATGATCCCCCTCAGGTACACCTGTTCTGAGGTGTGTAACTGGGGTAGTTGGGAAACACCCAACTTTCCTCACCCTGGGTGGATCAGTGCCCACCAATTGGAGGTCCAGGTCCATGAAGCAGCAGGGATTTAGGTTTATGCCCTCCAGCACCCTGTTTGAGGGAGATGGAGTTGTTCCTCTGAGACATTCAGTGAGCAGCGCTGGCCAGGACAAGATGAGAATCTGGGAGTGGAATCATCCTTGCTGCAGCAGGTGGGCATCATCCGAGATCTCTGGTGTCTGGAGCACCTTCCAAGCCCCCAGCCCTACACCTGGAGGAGGTGCTTTTCCTCAGGCCCTTAGCAACTGTTCTGCAGTGACAGCAGTGGAACCAACAGTCACGTAAGCATCAGTGGCTGATAACAGCCAGTCCCAGTACACTGGGGATAGCAATGCTGCAGGCTGTCCCCACAGGGGGATGACTCAGTGGCCAGTGTTTGTTTTCTCCTCACCATGAGGGGCACAGGCTAACTTTTAGCTCAGGTGCTGTCTGTGCTGGGCAGGGGGGTGAACTTTGTTTGGTGGAGGCTTTCTCTGACTCGTTCCCTTTCACACACGAAGCCTGCTCTCCCACCCTGTGAGCTCCCTCATGTTTACCCTGGTTCACTGGGTGATTTTGGGTTTGTGTTCTGTATGCAGCAGCAGTGGTGCTGTGTAACCTTAAGTAAATTTTGCCTTGAATCATCTTGGTAAAGAAGTTACCTTTCTGTGTGATGGTGGTGTCACACTGAACCAGAGTGATGTGGAGCAAAATCTATATTGGAAGTGAACGTGTCTTTGTTTCAGACTTGATGTGAGTTTCATAACTTCAGTGTTTCCCTTGGTCCCACACACCCACACCCACCCAGAGCTGTGCTCTGGTGGTGCCTCTAAGTGGAGAAGGAAGGCAGATTGCAGATTGTGGCCACAATGATCAGCAAGTTTGTGGAGATTTGCTTGTGTTGTGTTTGTGGCAAGGGCCACATCTGGCAGCTGATGATCTGAAGCCAGTCAAGGTGAGGAGAGCTGGTGTTTTACTGTGCACTTTATGTAGAGGGCTGATATTTATTACTGATAGCACCCACAGGTTGCACAAAGCTGCCAGCATCTGTATTTTGAGGTCCTGTTTTGGTCACTTGGTCAAACAGGCAGCCAGTGTTAAGCATGTTCTCAGTTGCATTGACTTCAGTGGCATTAGAAACATGCTTGACATCAAATGTGGGCTTGTGCAACTTGCTGATCTCAGGCTGGGTGGGTCTTGCTGAAAAGCTCCTGTGCCGACAGAGAGACTGTCGCTATTTCAGGCTGTGATTCTGCTCGGCTGTCAATCCAATTTAAGGGGACCAGATTATAAACACTGTGAAACGCTGAGCTGGTGCAAAGCTGCTTTGCTGATAAGGAGCTGTTCAAAATATTTGGAAAGTTCAACTCTGCTGTGGGACTGGGCAGCCATTCCTGGCTGCACTCCCAGGGCTCAGTGCCAGGGGCATTTTGGCTGGTTTGCCCACTTGGCTGGATGCCGTGCAGCCCAGGCTTGATGTGCCCTGGGTGTCACCGTGCCCGAGGGACACTGAGGGATGGCAGTGATAAAGCAGCTGTCCTGGTTCAGCCATCTGGGCGGTGAACAGCTGTCTGTGCCTGTGGGGACAGAAAATAGGGTGGTGCATCCCATCAGGTGCTGCAGCATTGCTGGAAATCCCAAAACCGAGCTGATGGCAGCTCTGGTCCCCTTGTATCTGTTCCCGGCTCCCAACAGGAGATGAAAATCTGATAGGTGGGAATGCCACATCTCTGTCTGGGGAAGAGCTTTGTTGACTGTCAGTGTTTCAGTCCCAGAATAGTCTGGCAACAGAGCAAATTGCCAGCTTGCAAGTGCTTGCAGGAGCCTCTTTGTGGATTTGGTTGCTTTTTGCTCCAAGACCTCAGCACAGATTTCCACAATGGCTCCCTTGCCCTGGCCTTGCCCTTTCCTTCCCTGTCCTTCACAGTGCAAACAGTGTGCAAGTGTTTATTGCTTCCCTTGCATATTTGGCCACTGATGGAATTTATAAAATCATAGTATGGTTTGGCTTAGAAAGGACCTCAAAGATCATTTCATTCCAGCCCCCTGCCATGGCAGGGACACCTTCCACCATCCCAGGGTGCTCAGAGCCCCATCCAGCCTGGCCTTGGGCACTGCCAGGGATCCAGGGGCAGCCACAGCTGCTCTGGGCACCCTCTGCCAGGACTTCACTACCATCACGCTGAAGAATTTCTTCCCAATATCCAATCCAAACCTCCTCTCTGTCTCTGTGAAGCCATTGCCCCTTGTCCTGTCACTCCAGTTCCTAATGAAGACTCCCTCTCCAGCTTCCTTGTAGGCCCCCTTCAGATACTGGAATGCTGCTGTGAGATCTATATGAAACCTTCTCTTCTCATATTTTTGTTATCAAGGGGGTGTGTTGTGTGTAAATTTAACACCTTTGAATTCTGTGAGTATTGAGAGTAGCTACACTTGCATGTTCCCACTCCTCTATAGCCTATCTCATAATTTCCTTTAGGGATGTTCTTTGCAGCTGTGCAGCCATTCACAGAGTCTCTGCCAGCTGTGCTGCAGTGCTCGGGCAGGGAATTAGGAGGAGTGATGTGCACAGTCCAGCATGAACATGGTATTGTGTGCTCTGGATGGTTCCTGCAAGTGCTCCTCTAGATCGGTTCCTTGGTGCCTGGGTGCAATATTAAGGTGTGTTTTCCTGTTCAGCAGGGTGTTGTCAGCCAGTGATAATCCCCGTCACTAAATGCAGGGGCAGCACTGCCTTGAGCAACTGAAATAGCTGCCTGTTGGGAGAATGGGAAAGGGAAGCCCAACAACATTGCTACATCAGGAGAAGCTGTGAGCGCAGTCAGTTCTGACAGCGAGAAACGTGTAGGTACACAACAAACAGTAGTAATGGGCTGCGTCTGTCTGCTCTAATCCTTCCCCTATCTGATCAGCTGTCAGCCTCTGTTAATCTCTGCTTCCACAGAGCAGGGAGGCAGCTCTGAGGTTCGTGCTGGTGAGGGTGTGTGCTGTGTATAATTCACAGAGTGTTGTGACAGCCGTAGCGAATGCCATGATCCACGCTGGGGAGCGCTGGGATCCGGCTCGGTTATCTCCTGTGTTATCCAGGAGGAGTTTGGAGCCTTGCTGGCGTTACAGCACGAGAGGGAACATGTGTGGTCATGTTACCCTCGTTAGACATTTTCATGTGGCTCCTTGGAATACCAGGGTGCTGGCCCACAGCCACACCAGCGTCTTGGGATCTTGTCAGATCTTGCAAAAAAGGAGCACCAGGCTGGGTCACAGTTCTTGGACAAGAAGCTTCCAAGGAACAGGCTGCTGATGCAGAGATATCACAGACGTCCTTGTGGTGCCCTGTGTGTTCTGACATGTATGCTGGGTGTGTTTCTCTTTTTCTTTTGTTACTCGGTATTTTCTGACTTCAGAAGAACACTATTATCTTCTAGTGTCAGTGAGAAATAGCAGCTGATCCTCCTTTCCCCCATACCATGGCCACTTGTAAAGGATTTGAAATGAGTTTTTTGAAATCTACAGAGGGGTATAACATTGATTGTTTATGAGATAAAAATTGCACAGGCACAAGTTGAATATCCCCTTGCACTGAGCTTGGCTTTAGCAGCAGTGTGAAGCTGCTTCAGATTCCTGGATGCTCTTGCCACGTGGCCTTTTATCCTCACTTGTGCAAAGTTCCCATGAGTGAGAAGTTCCCACTGGTGAGAATTTTGCACTGAGTTGGCTGTGTGCTCTACCTGGGTAGGCTCCCCCCTTAAAATAGCCATGAAGACCAGAGTAACAGGAGCCCCAGCTCAGGTGAGCAACTTTTAACCTAAGCCCTTCAGGGCGACTGGTTTAGCCAAGCTGTTTCTTTTGATTTAATGCCCAGTTTTCTTCACCTTCATGTCTGTCTTCATTTAGGTTAGCTCTCTTGAGTTTGGCAGCTGGAATGAGGAAAATAATGGCTGTTTTATAGCATATTATTGGCACACTGCTGTGTACAAGTTCAAAATTGTTGACCCCACCTAAGATGGAAGTTTCCTGCCTTGGCCCACAGTGCTGTAGTACCAGGAGAGCCTTTTGGGCAGGGTTGCCCCAGGTTGAGGTGGTGAGTACAGACCAGGTGGTCTCAGCTGCCGGAACCACTGCTGAGTGCAGCCTGGGGAGTGCCTGTGCCATGGGAACTCGATGACAGCAAGCACGTGGAATTGGCTGGAAGGAGGATGGCAGCTCTCTGGCCGTGGCCTGGCTGCTCAGTATTGGTGTCAGGCCTGAAGAAGTCCTCTGTCCCAGGGTCTGCTGGTTTTCCTCCTCCTCCCTGCAAGCTCCCCAGACAGCCCAGGCTGCCCTGTGGGCACAAATCACTGGTCACTCACCGTGAGGCCGGTGCTAAATGTCCCCTCCCCAAGCCCCCAGGTTGGCTTCACTGCCTGTTTACTCATCAGGCTGCCTTTGGAGACATCCCAAGTACCTTACTCACACCTCTTTCTTCCCTGCCAAGTTCACACTTGTGCTAAATCACTTCCTTCCACTCCTCGTCAACGGTCGGGAGTGGGACTAGACATCAGCTCTTGTTTCATTGATACTGAGACTTGGTTTGGAAAAACGGGATGCCATGGAAGTCGTTGTCTTGTTCATGTTATTTTCCTAAGTCTTGATTTTTTTTTTTTAGACTCAATAATGCGGCAGGGAATTAAACCCTGACTTTTTGGGAAGACTTTTAATTAGCTGACAGTATGATTAAGATCTTGCAATCTGTAAAATACGGCATCATGCTACTACATCTTGGGCAGCGCTCCATTTTCTTTTTAAAAACAATTAAAACAGAATATTAGGGGAGAGGGAAAAAACCACCCCAAACCAGCGCACAGAAATGGCAATTTAGTATTCTTGACATTTCTCAGAAAGCTGCTTAGGATTATCTCCATAAAATGGCAGATTTTGCCTGCAAGTCAAGTAGAGGAGCAGGAACTGATATTTCATTAAAATACTAGGAGAGGCTGAATGCATTTATGATCCTTGAGACATTTGCAGGAAACAAAAACTTGCCATTTAGAACTGCCAGATACTTCTAATAAAGGGCAAAAAACAAATCCCAAAATCCAGTGGCATGACTCGGATACTTCCTCTGCTAGAGATATCTGCTCGTTACCACACAGAGATACCTGTTCTGCCATTTTTTTCCCTTCTTTTTCTGAATGTGCTTGTAAAATCCCCAGCCTAAACTTCCTGACACAGGTCCATGCTGCTCCCTCAGGTCCTGCTCCTGGTCACCAAAGAGAAGAGATCAGTGTCTGCCCCTCCTCTTCCCCTCGTGAGGAAGTTGTAGACTGCAATGGGGTCTCCCTCAGCCTTCGGAGGATGGATGTGAGGAGCAGGTATTTCAGTGCTTCCAAAGCTCTAGTGTACCAGGAGTGAGCACACTCGTGTCGAGGGATGCATCCGTGGGCAGCAGGGGAGGGGGGATTGTGCCCCTCTCTGCTGAGACCCCCCTGCAAGGCTGCACCCAGCCCTGGGGCCAGCACAGCAAGGACAGGGAGCTGCTGGAGCCAGCCCAGAGCAGGGACACCGAGGGCAGCAGAGGGATGGAGCAGCTCTGCTGGGAGGAAAGGCTGGGANGCTGCCCCTGGATCCCTGGCAGTGTCCCAGGCCAGGCTGGATGGGGCTCTGAGCACCCTGGGACGGTGGAAGTGTCCCTGCCCATGGCGGGGGTTGGAACTGGATGGGCTTTGAGCTCCCTTCCAACCCAAACCATTCTGTGATTCTATGATAGGAATTAATTTGCAAAAATGATGGAGTCAATTAACAAGACCTGAACCTCTCTGAGGTAAATCACCCTGGTAGCTGTGTCTTAGCAGCAAAACCTTGAAGTGGATGAACCCATGTAGGTGAGTGGCAGTTTGGTGCTGCAAGGAGCGTGGTGACTGAAGGGATTTTGCAGCATTGCTGAAGGGGTGGGTGCAGCAATGGATTTTTCCATGAACAGTTCAATGTGCTTGTGATGTAGAGCTGTCCCCATTTCCGTCCAGTGACTGAAGTGGTGACCCTGCAGAGCTGCCAAAATGCCCCTGCTGCAGTCTGTTTCCATGAGTGGTAAACAAAAGTTGAGCTGTCCCTGAGAGAAGCTGTACATGTGGAGATGTGCAACAATTTACATCCTGAAATAAGCAATGTTTCTTTTCCTAAACAGGGATGGAACTATAGTTCTATTGTATATGTAAGGTAAACATTCGTGCCAGTTTTGGATTTACTTTTCCCATTTTAATCACCAGGACCATCATGGCTGAGGCCTTGGAATCACCAGTTTCTTCTGCAAGCCCAGACTAGACTTGTCTCAGTGCTTTTTTATGTTCAGCAGAGTTAGTGTAAGATCCTCCTCTAAGGGAGGATCCCTTCCTTACTTTAGCCAGGGAAAAAACGCCTTTAGTCCTTCAGAGCTAAATATAACCTCCCAGAAACCATCCCTCCAGTGATGGCTCAGTAAACACAAGGAAAATACTCAGCCCAAAAAAAGGAAGCACAGGAGGCAATAGTTTTAAATAGTTATTTTTATAGATCTGGTATATATGAAGCAAGAATTAACATTTTACAACTTATTTAGTGCTTCAGAACATGCTAGATTATCTCCAGATAAGTCTCCATGTATTTCACAAAGGATTTGGCCCCAGATGTTCACATGGTTGCTGTGGAAGTGCTAGTTCATGATGAGAAAATGCAATGATTTGTTTACTTCTGTTATTTGGGGTGGGGCTTTGCATTTTTCTGGTTGGTTTGTTTTCTGTGTGTTTTTTTTGGCATGGTAGTAGAAGACAGTTCTAGGATCATCCTTCTTTTTCAATGGGTCCAGAAAGGTCTTTGATTGAAACCCAAAACCTGGCACACCTTACCAGCCACCCCCTATCCCTTTCCATAGCAACTTTTGCAGTGTTTGGGAGTTGGGTTGAGTTTTTCCTCTTGAGAAAACCATTGAAGATGATCAGTTCACCCCAATTAAACCACATAAGGGCTTTGCCAGTGCTGGTGTACCTTGGTTTTGTCCCTGGAACAGCCTCCTCCCTCCTGTTGCCTTCATGCACTGGGCACTTCCATTAATCACCAATTCCCTCTTGATGGCAGCAAGTCAGTTTGCATCCTCCAGGTTAAACCTGTGTTGTTCTTTGGGACCAGGATCTTCTCCCACAGGTGGGACTGGAGCTCTACTCTGGTTCTGTCTGACCTTTGATACCTGAAAAACTCCTTGGCCAGCTGGTATAGTGGAAATCATCCTATGGTTAATATATACCTTTCTTTCTACGAGACTGAGTCTTGCCCCACCACCCCCAAAGGTTGGGAAAGTGTGAAACACTTTTAGCATCAGATGTCTAATTTGATTTGTATGTAAGTAGGAAAACTTTGAAGTGTGGTTGAAATACAAAGGGAAAGTACTTCAAAGAAATGTAACATTATAAGGGTATCTGATCCCCCAAGGTTTTTGAAGTTTTATCATGAGATTATGTATTCAGAGGAAGATTTGTATGGAAATGCTGAGGGTCATTAATGCATCCAAGCCTTTATGAGTGTTGGCATGCCTTGAACTGTTCTGTGCTAGTTTTGGTTTCACATCATGGCAGGCAAGTGTTCCTTCACCCATCTGTCTGTGCTGTGGCCCTGACACAGCAAAAGTTCACATGGTCTCTGGGGGGAAACCAAAGCAAAAGCTCTTACAGAGAGAGACTTGTTCAGCGCTGTTATCCCATGATCAGCAGAGAACTCTGATATGGCTGAACAAAACCAGTGTGTTAAACTCCTCAGACTTCTGATCTGCATCGGCTGCTGTGCTGGAGTGGAGTCCAAGGTGGTCCTTGGTGCTGGATTACAGGTTTCTAATAAATACCTTGAACTTTGGGAGAGTTCAGATCTTGGAGCTGAGCTTTGTTTTAGGGTTGGGTATCCGCTCCTGTCCAAACATGCCCAGCTGTGCTGGAGGAGAGTGGTTGTTGTTTTTCCTTTTGGCAGACAAGGATTCTGGCATTGAAGCTTTTAATTGCAGGAATTATATCAGCAGTTCCCAGTGCTCAAGGGGTGTGTGTGTTGTGTGTGTGTGTGTGTGCAGGAGGAGCTAATTAGATGTGTATAAATAATGGGCTTGGGAACTTTTAATCCTGCATGTATTGTTCCATCCTTATGATCATCTCTTGCAGTGGAACTGTGGAAAGTTAGAAAACGATGAAGTTATACAAAAGACACTTTGTCCCAATACAACTTTGAAACAACAGTGAGGTTACTTTTGGTCTTTTAAGTCATAAAAACATATTTGAATTTTTATTCAGTGTTTTGATAAAAACATCTTAAAATATTAGGATTTTTTTATATTTTTTTTTTAAGTTTTCTTTTAATTAGATCTGTAGGTTGAGGGAAGGGAAACAGTTAAGCAGTCTAAGATGGTTTTTTTTCTCTATTGCAGACTTAAAAAAAAAAAAAGTCAGGTGATTCTGCTTCCTCATGCTTTCCTTCCCTTCTGTACCTTACTGTATTTCATGTCAAAAAAGGGCCTTTCTGTGTTCAGACTTTCAGGATATTCATAGATCACAAAACTTCCTTCAGCAACCATGTGCTTCAATAATGCTGCTCTTTCTTAATGAAAACTAATATCCTAGTGGAATTACTCCTCTGGAAGGCCTCGAGTTTTGAGAGAGTTTGTGGGGTAAAACTGGCTTTCCAGAAGAGTCTGCAAACCTGACTGGCTTAAACATGTGGCAGATACTTAATAATGGAGAGGGGCAGTTCAGCTCTTGCATGTGATGGTATTTCTACGTTATTGTTGTTGTCGTGTGATTTGGGCACACCCAAGTTTGCTTCAGGCTTGTTGGTTTGGATTGTGGCCCCGCTGGTGGTGTGTGCTAGCCCACCCACTGCGGACCCTGTGCCTGCCAAGAAAGCTTTGTAGCCCCTTGCTTCAATTAGACTGCTCTGGACACCCAAACCTGGTGACTTATAGGTGTATTCACACTGAACTGCTGCAACTGGGCTGTAAACTTTCTTGTAAGCTGCTTTTAAGTTATCTTCTTCTCCATTTTAATGTGCTATGGTCCTGTCTGCTAAAGGCAGCCACTGTTGGTAAGGTCAAGTAATAAAACAAAACTTGTTGTTGTATCTAAACAATCAGGGCTTTTTCATCGTTCTATATAATAAAAAAAAAACTGTTTCATGCTTAGAATATCTGTAGTCAGTAACTTCAGTCTCAGTACCTTGTTATCCCACAGCAATCCAGGCAGGTTTGCAGCCGCTGCAGTTCTGCCCCAGCTGGGCATCGGACGTGTCTTGCTGCAAGTGTGTCCAGGTTCTGAGTGCTGAGATTTGTTTTCCTCTCATGAGCTGAGTCTTCCTGGGTTGCAAAGCCTGCACTTTCTGCTCATCTTGCTGATTCCCCCCTCCTGCATATGCCCAGAGGCTTGGCCATGGGATGGAGAGTGGCTGCTCCCTTCCATCCCTAGACCTTTCTCTCTTACTGGAGAAGCAGCAGAAAGAAGACACTTCCTTCTCTTCCACCCCTTTTCTCCCCCAGTTTCTCTCCTCTTGCTGCTGCAGAAGGAAGGGGAGACACTAGGGCTGGGACCAGGTTTGTTAAAAGCTCTGTTCCTGCCCAGGCCACAGCTCTGGCTTGCTGCTGATCTGCTGCTTCCCTCTGCCTTGCTGGTGAAACCCTGTTACCCTTCAGGATGAACCATGAACATGTTATCCTTACCTGGGCATCCCTCCAGCCCACCCCTGCATTGTTTCCATTCCCCTAGCACTGATATCTCTGCCTTGTGAGCTCCTCTGAGCCCCAGACACAGCTTAGCCCCTGCTCCACCGAGTTTTTAGCCTTGGGTGGTGCTGGAAGCTGCAGGGCACCAGGACTGAAAACATCTTTCTGCAAGGGATGGTCAGGAGGTGTCAGTCAAGCAAGAGGAAGAGAAGTTGAGATGGGATGGAGAGGACATCTCTGCCCCGAAGAACCATCTGTAGGCTTTCAGGAGAAAGGAATGAGCAGCACAAAGCTGATTGCTGTGTCCTGGCTCCTAAATTGCTTCTGTGCTGAGGAGCAGAGCTGGCCCAAGAGCAGGCAGGACACAGGGCTCCCCAGCCAAGCCATGGTGTGGGCAGCACACAGTTCCTTCAAGCTGCCCTGCAGTAGTAGTGGGGCTCTTGGGATTTGTTTGCTTGCTACTCACCAGCACAGCATTCAGAAGAGAAAGGTTCTTTCTTGAAGCTGAGAGCACACAGTTTTTGTCCTTCATCTCGTGGCACTGGGACTTTGGTGTTGAAAAAGCAAGGCAAAGTCAACAGCACTCTGCTCCCTGGCTGAAAATAAAAAAGGAATAAAAAAACTTTGCTTACTCCAGCGTTACTGAAATCCCTGGGGCTGTGCTTTCCCTAGGGACTGGACAAGAGGCATCTCCTTGTTCTGCTGCAGGGCAGTGCCTTGTCCTGCAGGGTCTGGGGCAGCTCTGGCTGGCTCTGGGATAACGCACCCTGCAGTTCTCAAACATCAGAGGTCACTGTCTGAGGAGAGCAAACACACATTTCAGAGTGTTTTGCCCATGAAATACTTGTACCTTTTCAAAGCTGAGAACTGATTCAAAATTTGAAGTCCGTGTTTTGAACCCACATCAACTATTTCAGGAATGTCAAAGGTAGAATGTCCGTTTTTAATAGTGATTAAAGTCCATGTGCTGCCTAAAGCAGCTTGTCTTGATGTGGACTCTCAGATTCCCAATTGTGCTACCTAAACAAAGGCTGTTGGCTAAGGTCCAGTGTGAGTTACTGGCAAAGGGCTTTAGTTTAGGAGAAGATGAAGAGGTCCACAATTTTTTGAGGAGAAAAAGAAAAATCAGAGGGGAAGTTGGCCTACAACTTACTGTTTTTCACTTTCCCCCTGTTTTTTACTTATTAAAATTCAGTCCCACTCTATTATATGGCAAAAAAAAAAAAATTCCTTAACCAAGTTGAATTTTACCCTGCTTAATTTTTAAAATACCAGGAGACTTGAGATGACAAATCATGTTTTGTCAGAGGTATAGAGGTGATGCTGGCAGCCTCAGGTTCTCAGAGACCATGAGTCTTTGAAAAACAAGAGTATCCTCACACACAAAAACACAGATGTGTGTGAGGATATCCCACTCTTGTTTTGCACATTACTCCTGAAAGGTAAATCTTAAGATAGCAAAATCAGAGACAGATGCAAGGGGAAGGATGTGATGTGTACACAGATTTTCCATGTGTAGCAGTTGATGCTGCGAAATTACAAGGTGTTGGAATTTTGCTGTTTTTTACAGACAGTTATTAAAACTGTTCAGGCTAAATATATTTTATTTATTTATGGGCTTTTTATGGGTGGTGCCTTCTATTTCTGTTTGAGCAGTGTCAACACTGAAAGTGTAGATCTGGAAACTCTTAGACCTGAAGGTCTAAAATCTCGAGCCAAATCCTTTCAAATCTGAAGGCTCGTGAATTTGGTCTTTGGATCCAGCTCATTGAAAGAAAGTGGCACGAGCTATGAAATTCTATCTAAATGTGGGTCAGTGCTCAGGATTTGGTGGGTTTTAAGGCGTTTTTAAGAACTACCTTTTGGCCTGTCACCCAACAGTGCCCTTTTGTTTTGTAGCTTGTGTGGCCACAGCGTGTCAGTAACATGTTGCTGGGGAATGTGAGGCATTTCCTCGCTTGCATTAGCAGTCCTGGAGTCAGGGATGAATATCTCATTTGTTTTTCTAATCAGTGGACCCAAGCAAAACAAGTGAGAAAATAAAGAATTGGTTCTCAAGCTCTCAGAGGTGAGAAGTTGAAGACTACTAAACAGTTAACCAGTAAAACAGGAACAGCCTGAAGTGGTCTGTGGGGTTTTGGTTTTCTTTTGGTGGGTGTTTTTTTGTTGGGTTTTTTGTTTGTTTGTTTGTGGTTTTTTTTTTTTAATAGGGTTTTTTTTGTTTGGTTGGTTCTTTTGGTTTGTTGTTGTTTGTTGGTTTGTTTGTTTGGTTTGGTTTTTTGTGTGTTTGGGGGGTTTTTTGTGTGGCATTTTGCTTTGGGTTTTTTTGGGTGTTTTTTTGGTTGGGTTTTTGTTGTTTGTTTTTGGGGTTTCTTTTAATTGGGTTTTTTTGTTTGGTTGGTTCTTTTGGATTCGTTTGGTTTGTTGTTTGATTGTTTGGTTGGTTTGGTTTTTTGTGTGTTTAGGGGGGTTTTTGTGTGGTGTTTTGCTTTGGGTTTTTTGGGGTGTTTTTTTGATTGGGTTTTTTTGTTTGTTTTTGGGGTTTTTTTAATTGGGTTTTTTTTGTTGTTTGGTTGGTTCTTTTGGCTTCTTTTGGTTTGTTGTTGTTGGTTTGTTTGGTTGGTTTGGTTTTTTGTGTGTTTGGGGG
>VZTX01003176.1:17474-66267 GCA_013400915.1 Pardalotus punctatus | reverse complement strand
TTGGTTTGGTTTTTTGTGTGTTTGGGGGATTTTTTGTGTGGTGTTTTGCTTTGGGTTTTTTTGGGTGATTTTTTGGTTGGGTTTTTTTTGTTTGTTTGTATTTGGTTTTTTTTTTAAATTGGGTTTTTTTTGTTTAGTTGGTTCTTTTGGTTTGTTGTTGTTGGTTGGTTGGTTTGTTTGGTTTGGTTTTTTGTGTGTTTGGGGGGTTTTTTGTGTGGCGTTGTTTTGCTTTGGTTTTTTCTGTGTGTTTTTTGTGTTTTTTTTTGTTTTTTTGGGGTTGGGGGTTTTTTAGTTTCTTTGGTTCTTTTTCTTTTGTTTGTTTGTTTTGGTTTTGTTTTTTGGTGTTTTTTTGTTTGTTTGGGTTTTTTTTGTTTGTTTGTTGGTTTGGCTTGGTTTTTTTTTAACAAGGCTTTATTTGACCTTGGCTTGCTTGTGAGAAAAGAGTGAAAGTGAGTCTGCAAAGGGTTTGCAGACAGGTAATAACATCAGTAACATCACAGAGCTGCTGTGCAGGTAAGGAGCCGCCTCCCTGTCACCCAGCGCTCACAGATCCTGCTTGTGCATCACAAAACATCATCTATCAGCGTAAAACCTGTGTTTTTAAATTTCCTTTCAATTGCAACAACAACACCACCAAAAGAGCTGCTGGAGAATAGGATAGCCCAGATAAGCAACCAGAGTGATTCCAGTGCTGCAGACCCAAATGAAGGGTTTGTTTTGGAATTGGATATGATCCAAGCCATAAACCTTGACTCAGAGACTTTGGGTGTTTGTATAAGCTGTTTGCTGTGTGTGCATCTCTGTCAAAGGATCTCAAGGATGCTTGTCTTGTCGAGGCTTAGCTTTTGATTTACCACCAGAGTGTTTAACAAATTTAAGGCAAAGTGCACAATGAGACTCAGCTGGTTGGTAGTAAAAGTTGTGTGATTTGAGGTAAGTTTTTCCGAGGTATAAACATTTATCTTTTGGAAGGACTTCTGTGTATTATGCTCTTAAAGTAGTTTAAAGTCATTTCTACGGCTTGAAACCTTTTATCTCAAGATGTTTCTTACGTACTGTGGGATGGGCTTTTATCCTCAGTGTGCTTCCATTCATTTTTATCAGTTAAAGGAAATAAATCGTGTTTGTTGTATAATAAAGAAATAATGAAATTCAGGGAACAAAGAAAGGATCGAGACTTAGGGAACAAAGGGACATTTGTTGCTTTTTTGTAGTCCTGCGTAATAGGAGAGCAGTATTGCTTTGATGTCATTGACTAGAGCTCAGCAAATTCAAAAAGAATTTTATTTATAGATATAAAAATAAATAGACATTATCAGTTTAAAGGAAGCCTTTGCCAACATTTGTGTTGTTTTTATCCATAATAACATTATGGATACACCTGACTCCACATGGTGACCTCGAGTAAGGGGGACAATGTCTGAATTACTTGGCCAAAAGTGTATCTGGGACCTTCCTAGAGTCCCATCCCTGCCTCAAACTAAGATATTTCTCTCTATTATTCCCATTAAGGTATTTCCAGCATTTCCAAATCTGACTTACTAAATTTAATTTGTTCTTTTCATGCAAAACACTAGAGCAGTATATTCAACTAGGATCCATTTTCTTTTTTAGTTTCTTCTTCCAGGCTTGGAAGGAATGAAATGGAGTCGTCATTTACTTTAGAAGAAATGTTAATGACTCCAAGTGTAAATTACCCGAATATATTCATTAGGAAGTGTTAAACTGCTACTGACTGGTGGCACTGTAGTTGAGCATCTTCAAAACATCCTGTGAGAAGCTGCCAGGGATTTGGATTGAATTCATTTGAAACTGTTTGTAATTGTGATTGAAATGTATTTTGTAAATAAGTCTCTGTGTGTTTGTGTTTCTCTTCTGGCCTGCCAGAAAAAGCAGAAATAGATGTGTCTGAAATGGCATTTCTCCTCATGAAATAGAGCTTTATTTTGTAAAAATTAATTGCTAAGGATGTGTTGGTTTAGTGCAGTGAGCAAGAAAGATGAATTCAGAAGTTGCTTTAGACCTCTCATGCAGTCATCTGGTGCATGCAGGTCTGAGAATGCAGGACATGAATTTTAACAGCATTTAGGGTCTTACTTTTGCTGTGGAACAGGTTCTTTCCCTCCACCCTCCCCAGAAAAGATGATTGCAACTTCTTGGCTTTTTCATTTTACTTTCATGGTAGGCTGCTCTGGGGTGACAGCCAGCTCTTGGGAATCCTTTTTTACTCTCAACAGCTCTCAGAAACAAGCCCTAATCAAGGTTTTTAATTTCTGTGTATCAAAATTTCCTGGCTTAAGGAGTGTTATGTGTGAATGGGAGAGCTGGGAAACTTAAGTCATCCATTTTACTGCATCATGCCATAAAAATAATCGGTCGCTGATGCTTTATTTCCCAGCGCTGAGCGTTTGCAGGCCATGTGCACAAAGAGGAAGGCAGGTGGGACAAAAGGCCAGTGACATCCAGGGCACGGTGTGTCCCCTGGGCCTTCAGACCTGCCAGCAGGCAGCTGGTTCTCTTTAACTCTGCAAACCTCCGGCCTTTAAAGCGTGGTGAGTCTTGCGGGTGGACAGCCAGAACGAGACAACCCCCAAAATAATGAAAAATGGGCTCCAAGATGTAACCCCTCGATGCCTCTGTGTGTGCTGTTTGATCTAGGAAAGAGGCAGCCTCTGGGTGGGAAAATGTAATTTCCTACATATGTAAAATGCTTAAGCACTTTTTTCCCCCCTTCTTTTTTGAAGTCTGCCGTCTTAATTAAATATCAGATTTTGAAATCCATATCCAGGCAACTTTCCTGTGTACATCCAACAGACTGCAGTTCCACTCACAGAGCCCCTTGTTGGCTTTTTTTATCCAGCTTTCCTTGTGTTTATTTGCAGGGCAGCGTTTTGTTTTCTCTGTAAGCCGTTTGGAATACGTCTTCACCAGTGCTGTAGCCAGAGGGTTTGTATGTCATTCAAAAATAAAAATAAAAAATCTCCACCTACTGAAAAGTGAACAGCACAGCCCTAGCAACCGGCTGGTGCGTTCGAACCAGAGGAAGGGACATTAAACAAGTAAGACCAAATTATGCCTTCTCTGTTCCAGCCAGGAATGTGGTAGAAATGCCAGCTGCTGATAAGATTAATCATAAATGCTAGTGGAGATAGCTGCGTTTGTGTTTTATTTTTATTTATTTTAATGGTGGGCGGTAAATATGGGCTTGACAAAGCGATGCTTGTTCTTGTCGGCATGAGCAAGGTATTCAGCTGGGAGCTCTAAAAGGGGGGTCTGCCTCTGTAAAAACAGCCCCCCACGCCCCACCTGGCCCTGGTTGTGCACACAGGAAGGTAAGTGTTGTCATTTTCTTGGAAAGCAAGAGAAGACTTATTTAAAATAGTCTGTCAGGCAGGGCATTGCATTGTCAGTACTTTCCTCTCAGGTGTGTTGTCAGTGACGTTGTGCCAGGGGTGGATTTCATGCATCTGCGTCTCTGTCTCCTGTGTGCACCCCGATATCTCATTCATCTGCCATGCCATAGATCCATCTGTGTTAAAATGATGATTTTTTTCCCTTCGTGCTTTTATGGATGAAGGGGATTTAAACTGCTTGTCATCATTAGCTATTCATTATTTTCCTCCATTGCACTCCTTCCAAGATGGATTTTTGTTCGTGTTACCTGTATGGTTTTCCTTAATTGCTGCCAAGAGGAAAAAAACCCAAAGCCTTGACTTTTCTCTTAGGTTTTATTTATATTAGACCAAAGCCATAAATAGTAAAGAGTGGAACATACATATTGGAAATGCTGTGCAGTGTCAGTGGCCAGCTGAGGCTTCTCTCAAAGTTTGTGAATTCAGAGTGTCCTTCAGTAGGCACAGGGATTCACCTGCAGGTGTTTTGTTGTTGTCCCCTTTGCTGTAGTCCACAGAGGGCTGTTGGTTGTCAATTCGTGTTTTTTTGGCTCCCTCTGCACCTCCCCTTTCCGCCCTCTTCCTCCTGGGGTTTGCTCTTTTTTCTGGTTCCGTGCAGTTTGGTCCTTTTCTCCCCCGGTGTACGAGGTCCTCTTTGCCCTCTGCCCACCCCTTCCCCACGTGCTGGTGATGGTCGGGCAAAGACCAAAACAATTCTACGCCTTTGCTAGGGAAGGATACTTCCAATATTATTTTTCTATAGCAGCAATTTTACTTCCTGACTGCTGGATGTGCTGCACTGTGCTGGGAAGGTGGCCAGAGCAGGATATGCTGTTCCAGGCTAGTTTTCAATGACCACTTTTAGGACCAAATAACCAGGGAAATGGGATTTTGTTGCGTCATCCCCAGCTGTTTGGCTCAGGCTCTCTTTGTTCTTTTTCATTTCACCTCTCCAAGTTTCTCAGCTGGGGGCTTGGTCAGGCTGCTAACAGGTGCTCCGTGAGTGGTGGAAAGGTTTTTGGGGGTCTGTGTGTTTGCAAGGTCTTGCTTTACTAAGTTTTATTTTAAAATTTCTCCCTGCTGCTCTCAGCAGCACAGCTCCTTTGGGAGCAGCAGAGGAGGAAGCTCTGTGCAGACCAGTGTTTTTCCTTGGAGACAGAGCCAGGTCACCTGGAAGTCTCTTGGATGCTGTTGGTACCACTCTCTGCTCACATCACTAGAGCTGCTTTAGGGATTTCTGACAAAACCCCTTGTTTAGGGAAAGCAAGGAGTGCTTTTTGCAAACATGAGGGGTGGTTGTACCTGGGTGAAGCGCAAGGATGGTGATTTTTCCGTGCCTACGAGCCGTGGCTTTATTGTGCAAGTACAATTAGCAGTTCCTTGTCCCCAGTTCATGCATTTCCGAGCCAGAAGGTGAGAATCAAGGGGTGCACTGTGAACAAATGTGATCAGGGAACACTCTGTTCCTTTGTGTGTTTTTTAGCCTATATAGGCTTTTCCTGCCAGCCTCCATGCTGTGTTTAATGCTTGATGGTGAGCTGCACTGAGCTTGCTGATGCTGGGGTGGGAAGGCACCACTGGGGGTCTCCAGCCCAGCCCCTGCCCAAAGCAGGGTGCCCAGGACAGGCTGTGCCATGTGAGGTCCAGCTGGGCTGTCAGGAGCTCCAAGGTTTGGGATCCCAAAAGGGCAGCCCTTTCCATTGCTTGCTGTCCTTGTAGTAAAAAAGCTCTTAAAAATGATTTATTTTTAATCAGGGTTTTTTTTCCTCCCTTTTTATTAATTCTAAAGATAACTTCCCTGTGTTTTAATGTGTGCCCATTGTCTCTTGCCATGTCACTGGGCACCACTGAGAAGAGTCTGGCTCCGTCTTCTTTACTCACCCCATGAGGTGTTTATGCACTTTGGAAAGCTCATGTGCACTTTTGATTCCCAAACATTGATTGGCTGCTGTGGGTTTGTGGTTGCTTTCTGCTGTTGGTCTTTTTCCACTTAGAGCTGTGAGGAATCAGTGTTTTGCCTGGGGCTGCAGAAGCCTCGGGCTTTTTTATGTGTTTTTTGCCCTTTGAGGGAAATCCATGGCAGTTTGTTCACACCCTGCCTTCATAGACACCCATATTTGAGCAGGGCCTGATATCAGAGCCAGGAAATCTTAAGCAGAAAAAAAAGAGACTGTCTTCAGTGTTGTGCAAGTGAATGTGTGTTCAAAAGCTGCATTTTCTGCTCATTTTTATCAAATGCAGGGGCACTGAACCATTTGTCTTGTAGGATCTGCGTATTATGGTAGGTATTTTACTGATGGAAGCTGAATGTTTACGTTGTGTTTAAAACTGGGGGCTTCTTCCTTGAAGGTTGAAAGTCTTCAGTTACGATGCTACTGCATTTTTAAGATTTGCAGCATCTTCACTTACAGGTATTTTGAGTGTTTAAAGTCCTCTTGGTTTTTCTGACTCTGACAACCATGTAATAAAACCAGGCATTTGCCAAAAGCGCAGCAGTCTTTGTGCTGTCATTCAAAGGTTACTTTAGGGTTTGGACCTACTTCATGTAGTAAAAATGTTGTTGTGGAAGATGAAATGTTTGTTGGCATTTTAAGGATAGCATTTCAGCAAAGCTGGCTGGCAGCCTCCAATAAGAGCTGCTTCCCAGCTGGGTCAGACCAATAAGGTGACTCGTAGGAGGGAAAAATCAATTTATAACAGGGATTTTTGTTTAGGTTTGTTTTTTAGTAGACTCTTTTCCAGGACTTATGCCAGAGATACTATGAGCTACTTTCTTAATTGCTTGTGTTGGGGCAAATGTCAGCGGCAGTGCAGCCTCATACAAAAACCAAATGGCAGGGCATGCAAAGGTTAAAGCGAGTTTTCCTTCCTGGTGTTTGTTTAGCTTTGTTCCCTAGCTGTATTTATAGCAGAAGCAGTCTCGTGTGTGTTAGATTAAAGCCAAGGCAATGTGGGCTGTGTTGGTGGTTTGTGTGTCCGTCGTGCTGGGCTGGAGGGGTTGGGAATGCCTCTGACCCCTGCAGCTCCACCCCAGCCGAGTTCCGAAGCATCTGCTTAAATTCACTTGAAGCCCATCAGGATTTCAGCTCTACTCGTTGGCAGCACGTTGGACAGGCTTGTTTTCCAGGCTGCCAGAAATACTCCTTTGAGACCACCTCTGGCTTGTAGGAGTTTGAGAGGGAGATGGGATTGTGTTGTTAGGATGTGAATCTGCTGAGCTCAGAGCAGGGATACTCTGTGCAGGTACACGACATCCAGTGACTCATGGGCACCTGAGATATCCTGCCTGGAGGCACACTGTTCCGTGCCTGGAACTTCCTGATTGTGAGACATCCAAAAATCTCACACAAGTGGTTGGACTTCTCTTTTTCTGTTTCTTGGGGAGAAAATTACAGCAGACACACACATGGTTTATTGCTGAGTTGCAGCTCCCTTTAGAATGCCTGTGTCTTCTATGTGAGCTTCCTGGAAGTGCCATATGGGATTTCTGAGGTGTTCTGGGGATGTCCTGTCAGTGGCATGGACCTGTGGGCGAGCAGGCCGTGGTCATTAGAAGCTGGGTCATCACGTTGGTGCTTTGATTCCTCCATCCCAGTCCATGCCTGGTGGTGAGCACTGATTCCTCCATCCCAGTCCATGCCTGGTGGTGAGCACTGATTCCTCCATCCCAGTCCATGCCTGGTGGTGAGCACTGATTCCTCCATCCCAGTCCATGCCTGGTGGTGAGCACCTCTGGGTTTTGTTGAGGTCAGCAAACAACCCCGATCTTCCTGCTGATCTGACAACAGTGATGCCTGCATTCAGAGAACACGCAGTGAAATTAAATTCTCTTTTTCAGATTAAATTGCAGACTTGAGGCTCTGGACCAACTCACACCTTCGGCGTTTTACTGCTCCTTATGGTGTAGCTGGTGATTGTCCCTGAGAAGAGAGAAGATGATGAGTGATGCAAGTGACATGCTCGCTGCAGCCCTGGAGCAGATGGATGGCATTATAGCAGGTAAATACCTGGGGCAGGTGTTTGTTTTGCTTTTTGGGTCCTCCTTTCTCCCACCGGGGGGACAGAGTTCCAGGCAGAGAAGGGGATTTGCTGGGAATTGCTTTTGGTGCCTTCCACTGTAGCTTAGAGCTGACAAAGAACTGGAGTGGAGGGGTTGCAGAGATTCTCACAGGCTCCATGGGTTGGGTTTGCTCCTGCCCTCTCTCAAAGAGCTGTTGGAAGTGACTGAGTGATGCAGTTCAGCTCTTGCATGGAGCACCAGGAGAGTCAAGGACAATAGTGGCTACTCTGAACTTCCCTCAACTCGGAAGAGTTAAAACATGAACCACTCTTTCTTTTCCTTTTTTTTTTTTTTTTTTTCCTTTTCAAAATTGGAATGCTTTGGGTCCAAATGTTTGATTTGGACCTGCCTTGAACATTTGGGTTTTTTGTAAGTACCTGTAAGTTGCCCAGGGAGAGGCATCACAAAGAATACAACCTCTGCTTTTAAGCTGAGTCTGGTGAATTAGAAAACAATATAAATACCAAACACATAGGAGGGAAAGAGCAAGAAGTCAATAGTCAAAAATACCCTCGCATGTATAGCAACACAGTTATAAAGTTTTCAGTAGTTCCACTTAAACAATTTTCCATAGGGAAAAAATAATCATACAGTGTGTGCTTTGTTTGAACAATGACTCTTCCCTGCAGTTTTCCTAAAGATATTAAGGACACATAGCAGGAACACATGTAAAGGGGATTCAGTTTGATCATGATGATCTCTAAAAGTACATGTAAGCTGTGACTTCAATAATTTCCATAAGTAGACACTGGTATTTGGATCCGATCATGTATTTGTGTTTCCAAGAGCCCAAGTTGGTTATGGCAGGATGAGGTTTAATATAAAAACAAAATGTGATGTTGGAAGATTTAAGTCACCGCAGACTTTATTTACCCATGTCTGTGGATAGACCCATAAAGGAAAATAACAAAGAGATATCAGCTCCTATGCTGTTGAGGTGATCTCTCGCTATTGTTTTCAATGTGAATTTAGCAGAATATTTGCATTTTTGTGGCTTGCCAGATGGGGTGAATGAAAGTTCATGGAAGTGCATATATGGCATATCCTTGTAGTTTCTAAAAGTTGACAGCGCAAATGAAGGTCTGTCATGAGCACGTCTCATTGTGATGAGGTATTACAGAATTAAGGTCGCAAATCAGTGCACTGGAATTACAGTTGGAATTAGCTAGGTTGACTTAAATCAACGTTAATCCCGAATTCATAGTTTCTTTCTTACTTAATATATAGCAACTTCTAATGTAGGTCAAATATGCATCCTGTGAGTTTATGCAAACGAGAGATTTTTCTCTTTATTAACATGCAAATGTCAGTGCTACCGTGTCAAATTGCTGGGTTTAAAATTTCTTCCCGTGCAGAAGCAATTTGGTCTTTTAATTTATCTTCATCTTTTTCTTTACTATTTAAAAAAATTTCCAGTGCCTTGGAGCAGCCGAACATATTCCTGCACGGAAAACGCAGGGCATGGTTTCCTCTGGGCACCATCACTGGATGATGACTTGGATCATTCGGTGCCTGCAGGGTGACTCAAGGCGTTGGCAGAGGATGTTCCTTCCCTGGCAGCACCTTGTGCCTCTGGAATTCATCCTGGGCAGCAGGAGCCCAGCCCACACCTTGACCCCATGGGCAGGTTGTGGCATTCCCACCCCTGTGGACCAGCCCACTCCTTCCTGGTGGAGCTTCCTTCCCCAAGCACCAGCACTGAGTTTGCTTGGGATAAACCCTGCCAGGAACAGCCACCACCCTTTCCGACCCCTTCTCAGGCTGTTCCTGACCTGTGTCCCGTACCTGACCCCCCTTGCTGTTTTGCTCCCTGCAGGTTCCAAGGCACTGGAATACTCCAATGGCATCTTTGACTGCCAGTCCCCCACCTCCCCCTTCATGGGGGGCCTGCGGGCGCTGCACCTCGTGGAGGACTTGCGGGGCTTGCTGGAGATGATGGAGGCGGACGAGAGGGAGGGGCTGCGCTGCCAGGTCCCGGACTCCACGGCGGAGGCTCTCATCGAATGGCTGCAAAGTCAGATGGTACCGTCTCACCTTGTGTTACCTGCACCAGGCTCCTGTTGGGGGTTGGCTCTGTTTTACACAGCTGTTTATAAAGCTTAGAGCGGGTATCAGGGAAGAGATTTTGTTTTGGAGATGTGGCTGTGGAGTCTTGGAAAAGCTGTTGCTCAAATGCCTCGTGCAGTGCGTTGGCCTCTGCTGTCTTTGATGTACCAGTGTGCCTCAATCTAGGGCACAAACAACTCTTGGGAGCTGCAGTTTCATCTCAGAGGGCTGGGGAATGACCTTTTTTTATGAATCAGATGCTTAGGTGGGGGGAAAAAGTTGTTTTGAATACTTTTCAGTAAAAAGCATTTTTGGCAGCATTTTTTCTATGGGGACCAGTGTTATTACTAAACTTCCTACCTGATTTATAACATAAGTGAATGGTGTAAACTCAACATCCCTTTAATCTGGATACCAAACCAAACTTCTATTTTCTGTGTTCGTGAATTGAGCAGTTTTTGTCACCTTACTTTAAAGATACACAGAAATATAACTGACAAGGCAGTTCTTTCCCCAAGACTTGATTTTCCCCAAAAATCAAAGATTGTCTGAGTGTAGGTTACCTGAAGACTACCCTGGGAAATGAAATGTTGTACTTCCCAAAAGGTGAGTTAAAACAGCATCATTTTTGAAGCAGCTGCTGGTTTTGCCTCCAGGTGCCCTGTGACTGGTGACTTCTGAGCAGGGCCAAGGAAGAGTCCTCGTGGTGTGTGGCAGGGTTTGTGTTGTGGTGGTCTGGGTGTGTGCAGGTTTTGGGGAAGTATCACATCTCCTGAGAAGGATTTGATCACCCCGGAGCCATGGCTGATCTTGCAGAGTGTTTTTATCTCAACAAGTGGATTTATCTCAGTGCTCAGTCGCAGCCCACAGGACTGCAGGGTGCAGGGCTGCCCCTCGTGCCATCTGCTGCCGTGGGGGCTGAGCACAGCAATGCAGGGACAGACAGGCACCTTGGACTTGCTGCTGCAGCCTTGCAGAAAGATCTGAAGGGAGAGCCTTCTTTTTCCTTTCTTTTAATCTTTGCTTTGAACTACTCATTTGGAAATGCCTGAAACTTAATGAAGCACGTGGGAGCTCTCCCACTGCCTCCAGTGGGATTTGGATCTCGCCCCCACTGTCAAAGTGTGGCAGCCAACGCTGAGATCAGGAGGAGGAGACAGGAGTGACATTGAAGTCAGATCTTTAAACACAGGCAGAGTTCCTGCTACCATCAGCATTCCCTGCCTGTGTAACATACAGCCCTGAACATCGCTGTAACTACTCGCTGCTCTCTGGGGAGCACACACTGAGGGACATTACAGGTTTCATGCAACTGTGGCCTTCATAAGCAAAAAAACATGCCAAATAAACAGTCTTGGAAATGGCACTCTCCCACGGTGTTCACAGTCATCTGTAGTCCATGGTCAGTGGTGCTGATCCACCCTGCAGGTTGTTCGGGAGTGAAGAGGCCCAGCAGCATGGCCTGCTGAGATGAATGAGGTGGAGACCAGTCATTGCCCATTGTGGAGGCAGATGTGTGATTTAGGGGTGCCTGGCTGGTGGGGTCTGGAATGGTGAGGATCACCTAATGGCAGTGAAGCAGCAGTGGGTTTTTATTGCGGCTGTGGGCTTAGTGAGAGAGGAAGGGCTCTGTTGTGCCACTCGGTTTAATGCCTCCCAGCCACTGGAAAAGGTGTGCAGGGGTTGTGAGTTCCAAAGATTGCAGAAAATAGCTGTTCCATCTGTGCCTCAATTACTCCTTATTCTGCCTCAAATTACTCCCTTGTATTCTCTGTCATCCTTAAAGCCCCTCATAGGAAAGACTTAACATTCCACTTACAGTGTGCTACAGCCGCGGGATTTGCAGGTGTCACCAGTGTCACCAGTCCCTATCTGAGCAGGGAGATGTCACATTAAGTGCCTGGATGATTTGCAGGAATTTTTTTTTGCAACTATGCCCCTCCTTACAGAGGAAGGGCAGACATTTTCTTTGTTTGAAACTGGTTTAATCCTCCATGCATGAAGTTGCATCCACCAGGATGCTGGAACTGGTGTCTGACATCCCATGCAGAGCTGTAAGCAAGCCTCTTGTGTCTCAGAGGAAAACAAAAATAGTGTTTGCTGCTGCCAGACAGTGTGTCACAGGAGAAAAATTCTCCCCTGGTTCCTGCAGCCAAACCACTGGTGCCCGCCTTGGGAAAAGGGGATGACAGCGGTCTCCCAAAGCTTCTGTAAAATAAGGCACAGCATTCAGTCCTGCTATGCCAGAATGGGCTGCCCTGTGTCCTTGATCCTCTTCCTTTCTGCTCCTCTCAGTGTGTCTGTGCAGGCACCCCAAAGGGCCATGGGTCCGAACACCTCGTGCAGGTTTTTGTGTTTTTAACGGGTGGGTGCCAGATGGCCGCGTGACACCAGAGCGCACGTGCGGTGCCCGGACGTCTGGCACAGCTCTTCCAAGAGAATCCATCAGATGGTCCCCATGGGGAGCTGGGGAGGCCAGTTTAACATGTCATTGCAGCTCAGAACTGATCTCTGCTGCTGCACCCCTGCTCACATCTCCATGTGCAGATGGAGGGCAGGTGAATGTCATGGGTGGAATTACAAACGAGGCCGTTTATTCCAAGGCTGGAAAGGGACTGAGACCTTCCTGGACTCTGTGCTTTCACTGGGAACCAGGCCTGAAATCCATAGCCAGGTCGTAACTATTCCAAAGTTCTGGAGTTTTTTCAGAATACTCTTGATCAGTAGAAATGTTCAGTGTATTCCAGTGTGTGCCTTAATAGAGCATGTGCTGTACTCTGTGAAAATGGAGCTTCTGGCTTCAGTACAGGCAGTCTGTGAGCAATCTCTAACATCAGCACCAGTAGCAAGACCATTTTAAATTAAACTCCTCATTTTGCAAGACCAGCCCTGTTGTTGTGTCCAGCTGGAAGCTGATAGATCCATCTCTTGAAGAGTTATTCTTGCAAACCTTGCTCCCAGTCATGAGTGTTGCTCCGGTTTTCCTTCAGTTGAAACAAACAAGAGACAGTTTTCCTTCTGGTTATTACTTTTCTTGAAAGTGGTTGAGGGTTTTATTTGCGTTTTTTAAGAAAACTCATCTTATGCAACAACTTTCCCAGAAAGAAGAAACCAACTGTGTCTTGTTAAAAAGAAGAGTGAAGGGTAGGAGTGGGTGGACAGTGCCTTCCCACACCTCAGAGCCATTTTCCCCCTGCTCCTGATCTGAACTTGTGCATGTGGGTCCTGGTGTGTGCCTTCTCCTCTTTTAAGGATGTGCCCCTGGAATGAAAGGGCCTGGGTAGTATAATATTTTTTCTTTAAAACCCACAGCAAGTGCGGCTGTGGCTTTAGCTTTGGAAGTGACTTTCTGAATATATATATATATATATATATATATATATATGCATTGGAATGCATATTTTAATAATTATTTTCACTCCATAAGAGAATTTCTGAAGTTGACTTTAAGATCAAGCAAAACTTTATGGCCTCCAGGGGCTTCTTGGATCATATAGAATCAAAGAATCATTAAGGTTGGAAAAGGGCTTTAACATCATCATCAAGTCCAGCCACAGAACATTCTCAGCACATCTGAGGATGATGGTTGAGCTGTGGCTCATGCAGTCCAGTGTGGTGCTGCTGCCTCACAGACCAGCCTCAGGTTTTGACATTTTTTCTTTAAGTTGGTTCTTCCAGAGAGTGGCTGGGAGTAATGAGAGTTAATATGAGGGGTATTAGCTCTCAGAGAGAAATTTTCCTTGCTGGATAGACATAGCTTGTAATCTTACAGAGCTATGCTGACCTGTTTGGACAAGAGGGTGATTCCCAAGTGAAGGAAGTGGTTTGGTTAGCCAGAAATCATCTCTTATTCATGGGGAAAAAAAAGATCTTGTCTTCAAACCCAAGTTTGTTGTTTGATTGTCCTGGTGTGGGTGTACAGTGCAGTCATTTGATTCAGCTTCTGCTTATGTTGGGTTTAGGTATCAAAAGGTCCTATGCTAATGTGTGGCACCAGGGTGTTGCCACAAAACAGCTGAGATCTCTCCTCAAGTTCCATTATGAAAGGAGTCTTGTGATGCCATGTCAGCCTGTCATCATCAACTCCCTGCTGGCAATGCGTTTTGTCCCTGAGAAATCCACCTCCCAAAGTTCTGGAAACACAGGACCCTGCTTCTTGCTGAAGGTGATCATCCTGACTGGTGTGTTTTTAACACTGGAAGATAATACGGGCTCATTTAGAGCTGCCTTGGCATGGCATCTTCATGCATCAGGGATGAGTTCACTGGCAATAAGAGCAACCCATCAAAAATCACCATTCCTGATCCAAAGTGGATCCGTTTGGCTTAAAAAGCACAGCCTCTGCTCATCCTTTGCTCTCCTGATACCTTCTGGGTTATTCAGTATTCATGGTTTTGAGATTTTTCTCTGTCAGTGGTAGTCGGAGATGTTTCTTTTTAATACTAAAACTGGTTTTTGAGATAATCACGGGACTCTCAGGGCTGGGCTCTGTGGTCAAAAATACTGAGAACCTGTCATGCTGCTGCTGGTACTGGGTCAACTGAAGCTTGAACCCGAGGACAGAGGTTGGTTGTTGTTGCTGCTTGTTACATCATTCTGGAGTATGACATAAACTTGGGACAATCCACTCGTGAGACCTGGGACAGCTGAGTCAATTTTTGTTCCATTTTTCCTTGGCGTCTGCAAGTGAATTAATTACATGTGTTCCTGCAGCTTTTCCAATGAACAGGAAACCCCTCCTGTTTACTTTGCAGTCAGGTGAAGGGATGGGATGCTTTCCTCAGGGCCAGGAGGGTCCGGAGGAGGGGGCAGCGCTGGTGACAAGGTGGAGATGGCCAGGTGCCACCTGCGTGGGGCTGTCCTTGCTCCCGGCCAGCTTTGTGCTGCTCTGCCCCTCCCTGCCTGCATCCTCCTCCCGTGTGTGCGGGATCTGGGCTGGAAGAGTTTTCTCCGGGCTTTGATGTGTTAATTCCCCAGAGCTGCTCGCTCCGCCTGAGCAGCGCTGCTGCTCCACGGGCTCCGCTTCCCACGTCTCCCACTCTGCTCGCCTCCATCCTCAGCTGGGCGAGGGAACTGCTGGCATTTAACCTCGGCTCAGAGGAGCCCAGAGCCCCCAGCCTCGGCTTCTGGTGCCCGTGAATGCATGAAAACAGTGATGACCAGCATGGAGTATAGCTGGGACATTCACGGACACTGCGTCTGGCTAAATAAGGTAAGGAGATCTCTGCTCCTTCTGGCTCTGCGTTTTTCCCGGGGACAAGCCATAGCTGGGCAACGCTGGGAATGAGCCTCTCATCCTTCTGTGTCAGGCACCAGCTGGGCTGCTGCTGAGGAAACAGAATATTGTGGAAAGGTTGCATCTTCCCCCTTCAACAGCGTGTTATTTATGCTTACAATATGTTTCAGGTAAATGCCTCACGGTGAAGGGCTGTGTTCAGCTGCTTTTCTTTCAGAATTCAGTTTTATTGTAGTGAAGCCTTTAAAATATAATGTGGGGGGCTTGAGTGGGTTTGTGGTTGTTTGGTTTTTTTTTCCCCCTTCTCATTCTGTGAGGAGGAAGTAACCTGTAAACTTTAGGAAAGCTTAGCAGCAGGTCTGCTGCTGGAGTATGTGGGAGCAGGCTGCAAATATTCTGAGCAGGGAAGCGGGAGATGCAGGAGAGGCTCATTTGGGAGGGCAGAGGTGGGCTACCACGTGAACTGGCTACACAGCAGCTCAGACAGCGTGGCCAGTATGAATTTGGGATGGCATTGATGCTTACAGAGGGTAAAGCTGTCATGGGTCGGTATCACAGGTGGTGCATACTTGGCTTGGAAAACCTGGAGGCTCTGCCCGAGGCACAGCAAGTGATGTTGAGGTAGCTGAGGCTGGAGGAACCCTCTTGCAAGGGACTGTCTGAAGCTAAGGGAACCAACAGAACAGCAGCAGCTTTGTTTAACTGAGCATAGGTAATGTGTATTGTAATGATCTGAACAACGTAAGCATGTTGATGAGCTCTAATTTAACTCCAGATGGTCAGGAAAGAGGTGTTGGGAAAGGCTCACTTGCCCAACTGTTGACTTGACTGTGGTGGTCAAAACAGTCAGTGCAATCTGCTGTGCAGAGAAACGATGCTGTGGAGTGGCAGCTCCTTCCATACAAACCAAACTGCACATGCAGCAAGAGCAGTGTGATTTGTGCTGCTTATTTCATCTCCAAAGCAGAGGAGGAAATGAAGGGAAATGAGGGTATCAGCTGTGGTAGGCTAAAAATGAGGTTTATTTTTGAAAGGGGAATTCAGCAACTGAGAGGAAATTGATTTTTTTAATTTTTTTTTTTTAAATTATAATTAGGAGATTTAAACCAGCAGCCATTAGAAACTTTCGTGCGGTTTGGAATGCTAACTCACTACCAGGGAAAAGGGATTAAAGACTGAAAGGCAGGCAAGCTGTGAAAGTTTGGTGATGCATCTACTTACTACAGGAATAATTCCCTCCAGAGCAGCGTGGATTTTTACACTTAGATGGTTACAGACAAAGCTTTACACACGTGTTTAACAGATTAGCTGTGGGTTGATCTTGCAGAGTTTATAAGTGCACTGGGTCTGATCTTACAAGGCATTTTAAGTAAATGCTTGACCTCAAACTTCTGCGAAGCCTCAGTGGCATTGTGACAACTGTTCTTTTGTTTTTAGGATTAAAAACGGTATTGGTAAATCTGCATTCTCTTCCCATATAGTTTTTTGCAATTAATCCCTAAAATTGAAAACACATGCAAAGTCTAGCTGCTTAATTGAAGATAGATTTTAAGTTGCTGATGAAAAGAGCCTTCTTTGGAAAACGCAGAGCCTTTCTTACACAGCTAGTAAAGTATGTTAATCCTCCATTGACTTAAATGATAAAAATTTGATCCAGAACTACCAAGTGCCCTAAATATGCTTGCAATTGCTGTTCAATTAAATATTTGCTTTTCTTTTTTTGCTGCTCTTACTGTTTTACTTCTTTCCTTCTCCCCCAAAAGCAGAGCTGTTGCTCTGCAGGGTGAGCAGTTGCCAGGCTCAGTCCCAGGGGAGGATGCAGGTTCCCAGGTGGAGAGATGCTCCTGAGGGACACACTGCGTGTTGCTCACCCAGGTTTTGCACACACCAAATCTCCTGGCATTTTTCAGTCCTTCCTGCAGCCCATTCCTTCCTGTTGGGGCTTCCCCCACCCCATCTCCCGATGCACTTTCCTAAATCCCGTGTTTGAGCATATTCATTCTCCATTCCTCTTCAGTCCTGCCCACTGCCATCATAGCTCTGTTCTTCTTTTCATATGTTTCATCTCCCCTCTTCCTTCCTCATCTCTCTGGGAAGAATATCATGACAGGAATCAAATTTTACCTTTGAAGACAGGGCAAAGATCTGGGCAGGCATCGTGTGTCCAGTGCCTGCAGCTCCTGGATCTGCACCACTGTAAGCAGTGCTCAGGCTGCTGTTCTTGGAAATAGCTGCCATGGTCTTTATCATCCATTCTCCTACCATCATCATTTTCTCCGCTGAAACCAAACTCAGGGCCTTCCTTGCCTTTTCATGCCCCACATTAAGGCTTAGTCCTAGGTATTATATAGAAGTTACAACACTTCAGGCAAAAAGCAAACAATTCTTGTGTTGTACACAGAATTTTCTGCATTTGGTGTGCTACAGGAGGTCTGGTTTTTGCAGATTTTAGAAAATATTTCTGGCAATAACCAGAAAAGACATCTTTGCACCCAGTACACACAGCTTGCGAAACTAAGACATCTCTGCAAGGTCTCTGCCAAAGAATAGATGAACTGCTCTAAGTGTTTGACAGGATGAGAGGAAATGGCCTCAGGTTGTGCTGGGAGGTTGGGGGTTAGGTCAGATATTATGAAAAATTTCTTTCCTGAAGGGGTTATTAAACATTGGAACAGGCTGCCCAAGGATGTGGTAGAGTCATCCTCCCTGGGGGGATTAAAAAAAGTGTGGATATGGCACTTGAGTGTAGTGGTGAACACGGTGGTGGTGCTGGGCTGATGGCTGGACTTGATGGTTTGAGAGGAATTTTCCAACCTTAGCGCGTCTGTGATTCTCTAAGCACATTTGGATTTGTGGGACAGCAGCCTTTGCTTTTGTCCTGTTTGGGGCTCCCACACCTTGTTCTGATGGCAGTGTGCAGCTGCAGCCTGAGCTCTCCCTCTCCAAACGCTCCTATTTTAAAACCAAGGATGACGTGCTGAGCCAAGCAGCTTTTTCCTGAGAAATGTGAGCGGAGTTTCACAACAAAGGTGTCTTGGCAAGATGCTGTGCACAATGACTAACGTTCTGCTTTCACACCTCGTTGGTTTTCACAGCACCCTAAAGACGTTTTCCTCGTGGTGTGAAACCAAGACTCCCCTCCCCACATTTTCTTCCTGCAGTCTTTGGTTTTAGTGAGTTTGTGTGTGGTTACGCTGACTGGAGCTGTCAGGAGGGTCAGTGGTTCGGTGTTGATGTGGTGGTTGGGAGGCAGGGAGTTGAGTCTGGGCTTTGGCAAGGGTTGTCTTTGCAGCTCTGCTGCCTGTAGTGAGGGGTGGATACCAGTTTCCTACATCAGACACGTGCACTGCATTGATAAATGTGTTATATATTACAAAATAAGAATGCTGTTCTTACGGAGGCTGAGTAAGTGCTTGAGATGTACCAGAGGACTTAAAGGACAAAGGAGCTGCAGAGCAGCGAAAGTAGACAAAACCCTCGTGCTGTTTTCACATAAAACTCAGGTCACAAAATCTGAAGCAAAATCTACTAGTTGAACAGCTAAAAGGTTTACTTTAGTTTGAATTCTTTGACCTAAATTAAAATGTTACAAAATGGGAGATCTCACTGATCTTAGATGGCATGAGCTAAATTCTGGTAGAGGTCAGGGGGAAAATATGGCAAACTCAGAAGTTTAGAGGAATTTTGCCCTGTGGCTTAGTGCCTGGGTGGTCAGGTGGCCTAGTATTGTGCTGCTAAATAATTCAGGTACAAGGCCCTAATTCAGATCATTGTGATGAGATATTGGTACAAATATCTAGAGAGCATCTTTTTTTAGTCTCCTGGAGCAGATTTCAGGGGAGATATTATGGTCACCATGTGAAATTTAATGCTTGGGAGACAATTTTGGTACTGCTCAGTGATTTAAGACTTGCCAGGACGCAGCCTGATTTCTTGAGAGCGCTGAGGTGAGCTCAAACACTTTTACCTCCTCCTGTTTGCTTTTTGTTGGATCGCTAAGTGATGCTGGAAGGAGTTTTATTCTTCCAGGTTCAAACGAGGCAGTTTCTCCCACCACCCAAGGTCAGAGGTGGAACTTAGAAAAGGAGTTTCAGCCAGGAGGCTTCCTGAGGCATCCTCTGCAATCAGGGGAGGTTCAAAGCAGGAGCTGGAGGCTTGGAGCTCCTGGGTGGTGGTGGTGGTCTCTCAAGGCAGGGTTGTGCTGCAGGCTCAGGGGGGCACGAGCAGCAGTCACCCAGTTTCTTTTAATTGCATGTTCAGGAGGAAATCAGGGCCCCTCAGCATTCTTGGGTGTCTCTGCTGAGCACCCTGGCTTTCAGAGCAGCTTCTCAGACTCCTCTAAGCGATTTATGCCACGCTGGGAAACAAGACTTGCTTTTCTGAGCCGAGATCTGATTGTGGCGTGGATCACGAAGTGCTTTGAGACAGCTTTGAATATGGATAGAATGAAATCCTTCCCGCTGCTCAAGAGCATTGAAGTTATTATGAAGAAAGTTGCTGATTCCTCTGAACTCTCTGATAGCATTAACATGTATTCTTGTTTCTCTTTAGCCTCAGGCAGCTTTACAAAGAGAGTGCAGACGTTCACCCATAGCCAGTAAAATGTGCCTGATGTAAAAGGATGTGTCTGACTGGGTGTATGACTTGCAAGAAGCATAATACACATTTTATAGATTGTATGTTTGGCTTTTTTCACTTGCTGAATGTCTCAGGGTATTTGTCTCTTTGCAAGTATGGCTTAGCATTGTATAGCAATGAGTCCACGTTTTGTTAGCAAAATGCTGAATGCACAGCAAGTGAATTTTGCAGAACTGGGTCACCAGAAGGTTCTTCCTTTCTCATCTTTAAGCTCCTGAACAGTTCTCTCCTGAATGGTGGTCGTGTGTCCTTTGTTGACAGGTTTATTTGATTTGTAACCATTAGGGGTCTGGAGAATGCTTCAAATCTGTTCTTGAGCTGTGCAGACTAAAAAATACTCATTAAGTGTGTTGATAACATTGGGTGACACTGTGGTGCTGACTATGCAATATTTGTTGTCTTTTCCAGACTAATGGACACATATCTGGGAATGGAGATGTTTATCAAGAAAGGCTAGCTCGTCTGGAAAATGATAAGGAATCTCTTGTTCTGCAAGTGAGTTGTCACCCAAATTATTTTTTTCTGCTCTTGCATTCATGAGACTTTCTGATAGTATTTGATAAAACCTCTGAACTTATTTGCAGTTGTGATGCCTTGGACAGCATTCAGAAGACTCGCTGGTACCTGAGAGTTAACCCAGATTAGGGAGAGGTGTGAATTTAGATAGCAGGAAAAATCTAAAGGCCTTGCTGTCTGTCTGTCTGTTCTCTTTGAATTTTGTTAGCGGAGCAGGTCTGCAGAGCAGCCACCTACTGACATCCATGGGTATCCTTAAGATCAGCATTTCCCACGACCACTCACATGATGTCTGCATCAGGAGACAGTTGTCCTGTCCTTAGAGAAGGTGACAAAAGCTGCAGGACCGGCCAGTGGGCAGGAGGAGACAGGCAGCTCCTCGGAGGTGCTGCTCACCTGCTCCGGGGCTGCATGGGGTCAGGCCTGGCTGCTCTGGCAGCCGGCTGCCTCCTGCTGTTGGAGCTGGCAATACCTGGCACCCCTTGGACTGCACAGGTGTCATTCCCTGATGTGGACCCAGCCTAGGGGCTGTGACAGCACTGAGCTTGGCTTTAGGCAGCTCACCCTCCTTCCCAGCAGGACTGCAGGAAGATGAAAACAAAAAATACTGATGAAAACGATAAAATTCATTCAGAAAAGGCAAAACGGGAAGCTGTCTGTAGTCTCAAAGGTGTTGTCTTGGTCTTACCCAGCCTCTGGCTGTGTGTTTTAACCTCCTTTGCTTTTATTGTTCTGAAAAGGGGAAAGTACTTGTTATGGTACGCTGTGTGCAATCTCTTGGGAAGGAGAATAAATTATAAGCAGCAAGGTTTATCTGGTGGTTAAGGTAGGAGCTAGTGGGTTGAGTTAATGTATTGTCCCAGCAAAGGCATCATTATTGGTAGCAAAATGCAGCAGCCACCCCTTGTGAAAACTTCCAGTCAGGAGGGGAACTGCAGAATTGCAATGTGTCTGCCAGAACTTTGGCTGGAATTCTTGTCAGAGTGAGGGCAGAGCTCTCCCTGCTCTCCTGTTTCCTTTGCCGAGTGTTGTGTCCACTGCAGCTCCTCCTCCTCCTCCTCCCTGCATGGTCCCCGTTAATCTTTGGCCTGGCCAGCACTGCTGCTCACCTGCAGTTCTTCAGCTGACACATCCAGCACAGGTGCCAGGTGCTAAACCTGCATCCCTTTTTCCCTGCTGCCCAGGTGAGCGTGCTTACAGACCAGGTGGAGGCCCAGGGGGAAAAGATTCGGGATCTGGAGTTCTGCCTGGAGGAGCACAGGGAGAAGCTGAATGCCACGGAGGAGATGCTGCAGCAGGTATTTCACAGCTCCATGTCTGTCTTGCGTTCCTTCTGTCTTAAGCTTTGGTGAGAGCCGTGCCCTTCAAGGTGTTGCAGCCCTTCATGTCTCTTAACTAAGGGATAATTTTCTACCATTCTGGCTTTAAAGCCTTTATACTCAGTGATGCCCACTGCAGGAATCCAGTTCTGCTCTTCCTCGAGTCCTTTCCCCCTGAATTTCAAAGAGCCTTAGATTAAAGCCTCTAGCAGGATGGGTGGATTCCCCACTCAGCTCCTTGCTGCCCAGAGCAACTGTGATGACAGACAGGCTTTCTTCTTGTCCTGGCAGCCAGCCCGTGCCAGTGCCCCCCGTGATCCCAATGCATCCTAGGTGCCTGGAATCTGTCAGATGGATAATAGCTGTGTCTCAGGGCTTCAGATAGTGCAAGGAAGAGGGTGATGGTATTCTCCATGAAGGAGACCTTTAACTGTCAAAATAAATTACTGATTTCTTCCCCTTGGGTGAATAATTCTGTTCTCTTCCTCTTTATCTTGAATCAGGAGCTTTTAAGCAGAACAACCCTTGAGACTCAGAAGCTGGATCTTATGGCAGAGATTTCCACCCTGAAATTAAAGCTTACATCTGTAGAGAAGGATAGATTGGACTATGAGGACAGATTCAGAGACACAGAGGTGAGTAAACCCCAACAGAATAAGTTGTGAAAGCTGTGTGTGTCTTCACATTTTCTGGGATTTTTTAAAAATTTTTTTTCTCCAGGCAAGAAGGAGATTCATCTCTAAGGTTAGAACATGTTCCTTTTAAAGTAAAAAGTGTCCTCTTTGTTAATTTCTGGTTTTACAATGGAATATTTCCAAAGGCGATTTTTGATTCTCACTGTCAGCTCTCAGGAGGGATAGATTTAGGTTGGATTTAAATAAAATCATGAACATACTGCACTCTCCTGACCCCACATGAAACTGTCACCTTCTGAGTAAGGCATGTCTGAGGCAAGCACTTCAGCCCAGTGCAAGTACAAAAAGCATCCATGTGCAGAAACACAGCACAGTAAAGGACAGAACTCTTGGGGTTGGTAACAGTAAAGGACAGAACTCTTGGGGTTGGTAACAGGGAATGGGGTGACTCAGTGTGGGGCTGTTTTGAAGCCTGACTTCAGACCCCAGCCTTATGGGAGCCCAGGAGCAGAGGCCAGGGGAACAGTGCCAGGAGGAGCTGCCATCCCTGGCTGTGCTCTCCCGAGGCATTTCC
Source organism: Pardalotus punctatus (assembly GCA_013400915.1). NCBI lineage: Eukaryota > Metazoa > Chordata > Aves > Passeriformes > Pardalotidae > Pardalotus > Pardalotus punctatus. The sequence continues at coordinate 43,851 of VZTX01003176.1, read as the reverse complement.
CTCTGTGCAGCTGAACCTTGGTCATGCTGGAAGCCAGAAAGCCTCAAAGCAGGTGGGCAAACCCAGGAAACCCCAATATCAGCTGAGCTGTGCTGATGTATAATATCAGAAATATCAGAATATGTCAGAAATACTTCGGTCTGTCTGTGAAGCAGAATGAAATTTCCAATTCTGCATTTGTAAGTGAGCTGAAATGCCAGGTGTTTGTATGGTTGTGGATGTTCCAGATGTCATTCATTTCTAGAAGGAAAGAAGCCATATTGCCATGACAGGAGACAAAATTGCCCTTTCCACTTCTGTCAGTGGTTTCCCAACTCCTCAGTTTCCAGTGAAGCATCATTCCTCACTTGTATTGCAAGCACAAGAACAAAAGTCAGTCTGACTTTTGAATTGCTCTTTGGGCCTGTCTGAAGGAATCTGCAGACCCAAAGAAGCCCACAGGTTGAAAACAAATGACTTGTATCACTTCCAGGTTTGAAAGTGATTCTTTAGGTAGTGACAGCAGTGTTCATTCCTGCAGTGTAGCACCTTTGGGTGCAGCCAAGCTGTGGGATGGATTCATGTTACCTTTCCCTCTAGTTTGATAACAGGTGCTCTGTGAAGGATCCCAGCACTGCCTTCAAAGCAGCTGATTGTGCAGTGCAGACGAGCTCTGTGCATGGCACTGCTGGAGAATTTGGCAGGGAAGGGTGGAGGGAAGCACGGAAGGTCTCCTGCATCCGTGGGAGGTGTTTGAGAGCTGGCTGCTCTCACAGCTCCCCTGGGACTGCCCACACAGAGCTCGGCTCTTTCATGAATTACAGCACACAGCAAACATCTCTCTGTATACCCACACTTACTCTAAGCTGCCCAAGTGAGGGATAAAGGAGTTGGCAGCAGCAGGAGGTGGCTGTGGGGAGGCAAGGTTTGGTCCTGATGACCACAGGGAGCAGGTGCTTTCTGTTCTGACCTGGGTTCTGTTTTATCTTCCTTTGCAAACACTCTCTGGTTTCTGGTGCTTTCCAGAACTGGTGACAAAAGTGATTGGGCTTTGAGTGATTTGCTTCCTCTATTTCTGTCCTTATTTTTGCTGAATATTGTAGAGTTCTCCAGGACTCCCCTTTCTTTGTTTCCTCCCTGAACTGCAGTCTCTCCATAATTTCGTAGCACAGCTCAGCATACCAAGAAGGTGCCACAGGTTCCCAAAAAAATGGTTCCATTGTGGGGAGTACACCATGAACTGTAAATCTATAACCCCTGTGCAAGAGGCTTATCTGCTATAAAGACCCTTCTCTTTGAAATACTTTGAAATACGCCAAATGCCTCTGATAAAAATAACCTAAATTATGTATTTAAAGTAGTTACTGTAATTAGGGACTGTATGGATTTACATCATGGGTATTTCTGCCAGAACTAATGAACTATTGCTAAAATGTTTCTCTCTCCATTTGAAAACCAGAATGATGTAGTTTAATGTGATATATATTATATTGTTTCTTCTTTGTTTCAACACTTTATAGCTGTAAAAATGCTTAGGCTTAAACACTGGAAGGGATAATATGTCTTAATTTCCATTTGGTTCAGTGAAAATATGAATGTCTAATTACTTGTAAGGGTCTCAGCCCTTACAAAATTTCTAAGAGAGATTTCGGAGGCAGTACTTATTCAGAAGTACACAGTATTTTATTCAGTGTTGGATCTAATTATATTCCTGTTTATCAATTATCTCAGAAGAGCTAAGTATTTAAATTAATATTTAAAATATTTGACCCTAAAACACATTATGGCATGTGGAGCAATTGAAATGGAAAAAGATTCATACCCTGACTAGGAAAAGAAAAACTGTGAACATTGCTTCTGGTTTCATTGAGGGGAAAAGAAAAATACCCCAACGCTGATGTCTGACAACTTGTGGAGCTACTGTTTCCTACAGAATTACCATTCTGATTAAATCCTTCATATCATCCTTTTGTTACTTATGTCTGTCGTTGCAACTTCCCATTCCAGCTTGGTTGGTTACTCATATTCCCCATTCTTTGTCTAAACAGATGCCTCACTAGATCTTTGTGCTCTAGGATTTGCTGTCTAGATGTTCACAAATACACAGCTTTTTCAAAGCTAATTGTGCACTTCATAGAGATTTGTAATTGTTCTTTGAATCGCTCCAGTCTTTCCACTTTCTCAGCAGACACCAGCATCATTTCCCTTGAGGAGCACGGGTGGTCTGGGTTGGGCTGAGTTTCTGTAAGAAAATACCCTACAAGGGAGTTCATTTAGGGAGGAGCCCATGGCCAGACAGGGTCTTTGAAGCAGCAGCCAGAGGGTAAAACCGGCTCACTCGCAGGGAATTCTTCCTCATTTATCCACCAGCAGCCCCTGTGGTGCACATGGAGTGGAGCAAACGCAGCTCACTGTGCTTCCAGTGCCACTGAGGAAACCTGTGAGCCCAGCCTGAAGCTGAATGCTTTCTGTGCCTCCCTGGCCCTGCTGTGACGGGCACAAGGAGCGGGAGGCAGGAAGGAGAAGGTTTTGGGAAATGGGAGACTCTGTGTCCCACGGCTCCAGCTCCATTCCGTGCAGGGAAAGCTGTTGGGTGTTTGTGGAGAAATGGCTCGAGGAGCAAGGTGGCCATGGAATGCTGGAGTCTGTGTCTGTGCAGAGTTTGCCCCTGCAGAGCACAGAGAGGGCATTGTGCGAGCAGAAGGTAGAATTTTGAAGATAACTGCAAGGACGATGTCCTTGGTGGTCTGGAAAGTACTGAGGCCTATGAAAGAAGGATTGTAGTCAAGAGAATAGAAAAAATCAGATTGTAGGGACCACGAGCAGGTGGGAACAGGTTGATGTGACTGTACAACTAACCAATAATAGAATGGCAAGTAGTCTTACTAACCAATGATTTTATGACATGAAATATTGCTGGGTGCTGCAAAAGTGTACTTAAGGCCGTGAACTTGAAAAATAAAGGGATTGAAGCTTGCTATTGATCATATTGATCATTGACTGCTTTTTGCCCTTCGTCGTTGCGGAAGAGTTACGGTCCTTTCTCTTAAATGAGGTTTCTCTTGAGTGAGGTTTCTCTTGAGTGAGGTTTCTCTTGAGTGAGGTTTCTCTTCAGTGAGGTTTCTCTTCAGTGAGGTTTCTCTTAAATGAGGTTTCTCTTAAATGAGGTTCCCCGCAACATTGGTGACGGTGTGGATTTTACAATAAGTGACATTCTGTGACAGGTGTTTGCACAGGGGGCCTGACTCTGGCTCAGCAGAGGCTCATTTCAGGGCTTGCTTTTCAATAACGAGGACACAGCCCTTTTTTTGGCCTTTTCTTTCTCCTCTCCCCATTTATGCAAGGCTTGAATATCTCTCTTGCACTACTGAGTGTCTGTGTATGGAACTGGCGAATCTTTAACATATTCCTCTGCCTCAGGAAGGTGAGAGTGAATGTCATTTACAGTTACAGTGTTGTAGATAGTTTAAGATGTGGGTTAATATTGCAAAAGAGTAATTAAAAATATTTTTAGGGCAAAACACACTTAGGATTTGCCTTTATTTCTGTCCAACCCTTGAGAAATTGCACAGCATTTTTAGTGACCAGTGACCAGTAGTAAAGGATCTGATTCCCCATGAAGTCCATAACAGAACAATCAGAATAATTCAGTTTCTGCTCTAAAATATTACACTCTTGGATTCTGTTTGCAAGATTGCTTTGTTTTCTGTGTCACACTGAGTATTTTAAAAGTCACATAGTTCAAGTGACAATTACGTGGACAACAGCCTCAGCAGTGAGTACCACACAGCATATTTTGACATTGGATAATGCTGCAGGAGAGAAAAGCCCCAAACAAGTCTATTGTCGAGGAATTTGAGGTGTACCTGAATTAGAAAGTCATAACTTAGAAACAGTAATTACTAAAAGCATTACAATGTTCTGTGTTTCCACTTTCCTCATAGTTCTGATAATTGAAATTGGATATTTCTGAAGAAATGCAAATGCTGCTGTGTTACCATCAGGTTCATTAAGCACAAAATAATAACCAGAGGCTTGCAAGCTTAGGAAGTGTGGTGTGGGGCTGGAAGGCAGGTGTTACTAGGGACCCGTGAATACCCTCTAAATGTCAGCTGCTGGCTTATTAATCTATAAATTACAAATCTCTATTAATACACTATTAGCGCTGAAAAACTGTGCTTAGAGCTGTTAGCTCAATGTACAGTCAGTGGTGGAAACATGGATTTTTACACTGTAATCAGTTCATATTTTGAAAAAGCAGGTGATGGCTGGTGAGCCTGGGGCAGGAGGGACTGCAGAGGGGAGGATGTGGCTGCTACGTGTTGAAGGATGTCTGCCACTGTTTTCCATTGCCCATCCTTAGTTTTGGGCATGCAGGCAGCTGAACAGAGCAGCAGGAGCCTTTCCTGGCCCTCAGCACCGGGAACACAACCTCAGTTTATGTCTCCCTTTGTCTCTGCACTCTTACATTCCATGCAGTAACACAGAAACGGAGAAACTCAGTCCCTGGATATTAAGGAAGCTCTGACTTTCTTGATTTATGGTGGATTTGGGTGGTGTGGTTTTGTGTACTGACTTCCTTCTATACCTGCTTTTCTTGTTACGGTCCTGGCTATCGTTCTGTTTTGTTTACTGAATTCCTTTGTTGTTTCTGGTTGTCTTTTTCCCTCCACTCAGGATTTGATCCAGGAAATAAACGAATTACGGTTGAGGGTGGGAGAAATGGACAATGAAAGACTCCAGTATGAGAAAAAACTGAAAACAACCAAAGTAAGTGAGGCCAAGGGGAAGAGGCAGAGATGGGTTGTAAATCAGGCTTCAGGAATTCACTCTTTTCCCTAATCCTTACCTGCACCCTGCAAAATCCTGAGCGCTGTCAGGCCCTGGGGTTTCTTGGTTCTCACCTAGCAACAGGGGCTATTCCCAAATTTCATGCAGTGGTGAGCATTATTTTTTATGGAGGGTAACTTCCCATGCTGTTACCAGTAAATTTATTACCTGTTTGGACCTTTGTTTCACATATATGTCAAGAAACACCAGTTGCAGTATGTAAGGTATATGCCATAGATAAAAACAGCACTTATTTTCTCCTAAATGTGCTGTAAGTAAACCACTTCTGAAGAGAAAATATTCACTCAAGTATTTCTAGCAGCTTGTTTCTCTAAGTGTCTAACTTCTCTTTGCCATTCAGCCTTGTCTCTTTTCTACCTTTAGTTTTCTCTTACTCCTCTGTCTCTGTTACCAGTCTTTAATGGCCAAACTTTCTAGCATGAAAATCAAAGTGGGTCAGATGCAGTATGAAAAGCAGCGGATGGAGCAAAAAAGCCAGATGCTGAAGGTGTGGTAGTTTTTGGGTAATGCTGGGCCTGTTTTGAACCCTTCATGTTGCACCCTGTACTGGTCTGTCCTGCATTGTGCTGTCACGCTCTGTTCTTCATTAATTGCTGTGTCCATATGCAGTGTGCCCTTCCTCATTACATGTGGAAAGCTCTTTATGTAGATATTCCTTGTAAACAGCTTTTATATTGCAGGGGAGAGGATTTTCGTGCTGTGAGGTTACACATAATGGAATTAGACTTGGGTTAAAATCATTCCCCTTCCAAGGGAAGATTGCCTCGTCTTGCATCCCTTAGTCGAACAGAACTTTTGATCACCCTTTTAGAGAAAATGTATTCATGAAAACTAGCTGGGAAATAGTGATTCTTTTATACTGTCCTCTCTCCCACATGTAGATTTGCATATCGTGTTTCTAATTCAGGGGAAGAAATACACGTTGACAACCACATGCAGCTCTAGTTGCCTGTGGGTATAACAGCAGCTTCTCAAGTGACCAAGAAATGGTCTTGTTTTGGATTAGCATGGATCCTACACTGGCAGAAATCCCATCATAATCAGTGCCAACTTGGAGCACTGCAGAATTGTAATTATTGCCCAGCCCCTGTTGTGGAAAAAGCTTTGATTTCTTGACAGTTTTAAGACTGGTCTATGTTTTTTTTTAAATTATGCTTTAGAGCAAACAGGAACCAATTTCAGGAGATTCCATAGCTGGGCCACACTTTGGGTTGCAGACATCACTATGTATTTGCAGCAGATCTTCTGAGGGTAGCTCAGGAAAATACCTAAGCCACAATGTTGTAGTTTGGTTTATTCCATTAAGGACTTAAAACATCATTTAGAAGCTGTAAATGCCAAAATGATGAGTCTTGCCTTGTTTTGCTTTGTTTACAAACTGAACAAATTAAATTTTCAGTGTTGGGTACAGTTGCAGTGAGGGTCCTGTCTTGATGATGCTGTTGCACAAGATATCCTCGGACATCAAAGAAACATGTTACTAAACTGGGTAGGATTTGACTCAAATTTTAAAAAGTTAAATGCATGGACCTGTGCCAGTAACTTGCTAGTGCAGATGGTTAGATCTAAGTTAAAACTTGACAGCGTTTCTCTAATACACCCCAACTCCCCCAAACACCATCTGTCTTATTCCCAAGAATCTCAGCTCCAAGCTTTCTTTCCCAATGCTTGATCAGCAAACCCAAACTGTGGCAGAGGTACCACGTTTTTGTCTGAACTGCTTTCCAGTATGTGTCCATGTGCTTGCTGGTGTTGTGATCGATTTTTCTTCCCTAGAAGCAGTGGTTATTTCTGAAACTGTTCTGAGCCTGGTGTAAGCACAGTTTTGGAATTGTTTGGCTTCAAACATGCAAAATGCCCTAGAAATACCAAAAGAAATGTGTGGAAATGTTAGCATTCTGCCTTATCACCTGCACTTTTTCTATCTCTGCAAGCTTAAATAAACAAGAAAACTGCTTTTTTTTCTCCCCTTTTGCTCTTTCTTCTTTAAACGTTGATATAAAATTTCTTCCCAATTATACACGAGACTGACAATTTCAGACCACAAGCCCCCTGATTTTGCTCTGTTAGGGTCTCAGAGGTCTGTTGGGATGCTCAGAGTCGCTTTGATGGGTGCACTCTCAGCCAGAGTTAAATGGCAGGGTGCCCTCAGTCATTTCCACCAGCAGAACCCCCGTCCCGTGTGCTTCCTAGGAGGGAATTGTGGAAACATCTCAGCTGCCTGTGGAAGCTGGCACTGAGTGTCTGTGTGTCTTCACAGGATGAGCTGTCAGCTCTGAAAGACAAACTGGAGCAGAAGGAAGCCGAGGTGAAAAGGTTGCACGAGAAATTGGTTTGCAAGCTGAAAGGAGAAGGAATTGAAATACTGGACAGAGGTGAGGAAAAGAGAGGCTGTGTCACTGTGTTCTCCTCAGTCACCTCATCCGAGGACATGTTTCCTTGTACAGGAAATAACTGATAAAAGCCTGCATTTTCCTAAACTTTATCTTCATGTTTACCCCTTGAAATATACTTAGAGGGTTGATGATGCAACTGCTGAACTTACTGTCACAGCAAGCTCTTGATCAGATTTAAACACGACAAAAAGTCCCTAATTAGCTCCTTATGTGGCTTGCATGGGGCCTCAAAAGAGGCAGTTTACACTGGCCAAGAAATTTTTAAACTGATTTCAACAAATTCTCCAAAAAACATTGTGTTGAAAAGGAAACTTCCTGGTAAGGAAGGGGAAAAGCCATACTACGGACCAAAGTATGATGTGGACCTAGCTGTGAGTAGGTGAAATCAACGATTGATTCTGAATTTGTGTGCTGGTTAAGTCTAAATCTTAATTAAGCTTGAATTGGCACAAAAATTGTTCATGCTGGGTAATTCTTTTATTGGCTTGTAAAGAAGAAGCTGAATTTGTATTTATTTGAGGGAATGTTAGACTGAGGATTTATTTAAAATAGATTTTTTTTTTGTTAAAGCATCACAGGAATTTTCCACAGACTTTTTTGACCTGATGCAATTTCAATTCTAAATATGTCTTACTGATCGTTATTGCTGATTTTAAGGTTGTGCTTTTAAAGTACGTTTTTCAGAAAAAGAAATGCACAAGAGATTAGTCTCCTCCCCTGACCTGAGGAGGACAATGCTGTGTGTAGATTGTCACATTTTATTTCACGAAATGGTGTTTTCAAAACCACTGCCTAAAATCACTACAGGTCACCACAATGAACTGCGATTCCATTCCTTTTTTTTTTAAAGAACCATTTAAATGTGAACAGGGTCTGACTTTATTGCATTCATGACTACTTATATAGAGCTTTTTTCCCTGGGGAGCTACTTGAACTCTCATTACCCTCTGGTTGTCAGCTTTATGGTTTTCAGTATAGCTCAGCAGAAGATCTTTTGCTGTGATGAAACATGTTTTATCTGCCTCGGACTAATATTTAAAAATGCTGCTTGCAGATAACAAATTATCTGCCTCATTAGCTGAATGAAGCGAGGAAGAGTTGACTCCTTAAGTATCAATATTGTCTTAAAAGTTATTTCATGTCATAACCTTCATGCTAATTTCAAATCCAATGGATTTTCCCCGCACAGATGAAAATTGTAAAAAGAAGCTCAAAGATAAAAGTAAGGTTCCTGGTGTCTTTCCACGAGCATTTGCATTCCAGAAGTGCTTTCCAGAATAGCTTTCTGCATGTGTTTGCAAGACTGCTTTAACAAACATTGTTAGGTTGCATCATCTATAACCCTTAGTTACACTTACAGTAAAATTTGAGAGCAAGGGTGAGTATATCACACTTGAAACACAAAGTTTTCTGAAGAAAATCTGATAGATAAAGGAAGATTGGGTCTCAGGAAGGCCCACAAAGCAGTTGCCTCTCAGTGCAATGCAGTTGCAATCCAGTAAACCAGATTTTCAGCGAGCGTAACTGAGGGAAAATCACTGGAACTGGATCAGTTGCTGGTTTAGCCCGATGTGTCTAAATGTCTTTCATCTAGAAAGCCAACCAGGCAGCTTCTCTTCTTCTTGCATTTCATTAAGGAGGAGAACGTTCTTCCTGCTGTGTTTGCTTTCCATGAATTTTTAGGAAGTTGAAACAAGGCTTTCTCTCCTGTGAGTTTGGCCACCTGCCTACATTTGTCGCTAAATTTGAATTTTACTTCATTTATGCAAGGTATATTTTAGGAAAAAAATATTTTAGGAGGTAATTTCCATTCTTTTTGAATTCCTAGTCCAGAACACACACGTTCCCGTGTATTTATACTTCTTGGTAAATAAGGATTATAGATGAAGCACGGAACACTGTGTTAGGAACCTTTTCCAAGTCTGAACTGCAATCTAATATCTCCCAGCATGACTGCTCATCACAGCAAGCACCTGTCCCATTCCATGTGCCCTCCCCATTCTCCATCCATCCTGGATTAGGGCTGAGCATCGCTGCACGGTGCTTCCTCCATCATATCCATTAACCCTGTGGCTTTGCCGAGTGCGTTTGTGAGATTGTTGTAATGAGGATGTGTTTTCTTGCTTTTTGTTTTTTTTTATTTTGAAACTTCTTGTTTTGCAGGTATTTGGTTATCTGAAACATGGAGATAGTGAAAGTCAAGCAGTAGTTTTACTCTTGAGTTTCCCATTCTTCTAAGACTTGGAGAGGGGTGGGGGGAGCAAGGAAATTTCCTGAATGTCATCATTTCCTTGATCAAAACCTCTTCTTTGACATTTTAAAGAAAAATAGCTTTCTTCTTTGTGTTTCCATCTAAAATAGAATTTATGTGGCTTATGTTTTGTCTGTAAATTTGTAAATCTACTTTCAGGTATTACTGAGTTGCTTCTAGGTTTTTTGTTTTTCTTATTTCCTTGCATTGTCTTATTTAAATTGACTTGGAGAACTGTATTGTGTTTTTAGATATAGAGGTACAGAAAATGAAGAAGGCGGTAGAATCTCTAATGGCAGCAAATGAAGAGAAGGTAGCCAAGTCATTTTTTCAGTAATCATTCATCAGATTGATTTAAATCTCTGAGAAAACCTTCACGTGTGAGCTTTTCACAATTCAATTAAAAATCAGATTTGTACGAATCGATGATTTTCTGCAGCCAGAAAAATCAGATTTGTAAGAATCAATGATTTTCTGCAGTCAGGAAAATCAGATTTGTAAGAATCGATGATTTTCTGCAGTCAGAAAAATCAGATTTGTAAGAATCAATGATTCTCTGCAGTCAGAAAAATCAGATTTGTAAGAATCGATGATTTTCTGCAGTCAGAAAAATCAGATTTGTACGAATTGATGATTTTCTGCAGCCAGAAAAAATCAGATTTGTACGAATTGATGATTTTCTGCAGTCAGAAATATCAGATTTGTATGAATCGATGATTTTCTGCAGCCAGAAAAATCAGATTTGTACGAATTGATGATTTTCTGCAGCCAGAAAAAATCAGATTTGTACGAATCGATGATTTTCTGCAGCCAGAAAAAATCAGATTTGTACGAATTGATGATTTTCTGCAGCCAGAAAAATCAGATTTGTACGAATCGATGATTTTCTGCAGTCAGAAAAAATCAGATTTGTACGAATCGATGATTTTCTGCAGTCAGAAGCCCTGCTGTGCCTTTAAGGGGCTATGAGCATTGATGAGCTCTGTGCATGTGCACAGGATCTGTACAGAGTCCTTACACTGTTGTTTTGTTGAATTCAGTGTGATTAATTTGCACTGTGTTCTGCAAATGTAAAGAGCTCCATGCAAGTGCCAAATCACAGGCTGCATTCCCAAAAGGGCTTTTCTGTGAAGTATGAATTATTTTCATACGTGGTTTTGTTCTTTCATATGCATGTGCATTTTGTAGGATGTTTTCTTTTGATCACCAAAGCTCTAAATCCTTTGTACATGGCAAATTTATTATGCTCTACCTTTGACTTAACAAGGGAGCTGAAATCCACTTTCAAGGCTGGGACAGTTCTGGTGGTTAATCAGATGATAGTTTTTGCTAAATACTGATATTTCAAAGCCTCCCAGCATTCTGAGTCCTGTCCCATCCACACTTCCCATTTTGTTTAGGTTTGCAGCCAGTTAAACTAAATTACCTGGTATTTGTACTGCTTATTTCTGGGGGAGGAAGCACGGTCACAACTTCCCTTTATTTTAGGATCGGAAGATAGAAGAGCTTCGGCAGTCTCTGAATAGGTACAAGAAAGTCCAAGACATGGTGATACTGGCTCAAGGCAAAAAAGGTATTGTACAACCAAAAAAAAAATTCAACTCTGCTGTCATTTAAACTCCACGTGTGTTGTGGTGGTGAGCTTGACTGTGTGACTGAAGCAGAAGCTGTGTCTCTACCACAACATGGAATGGCCCATTCCATATATTCTAAAACTGGTGGAAGTTTCCAGACCCCTTCGAAGATTGAAGATTGTCAATAACCCAACAAGAGTGAGGAAGCAAAATATGTATTTTTGTGGTGTTGGGTTCACACCGTGCTGAGTGTTGGAGAGGGGGCAATTTTTAAATAGGTATTGCCCTTCCCTGCAGTGCTGTGCCTTCAAGCACAGAAGGATGTTAGAACAGACTTGGTTCTCTGGAACTGTGCTCCGTGGAGCATGGACAGAGATTTCAGGCAGTGAAAAACGGGCAAGAGAGGGTTTTGCTGTGATCAGGCTTTGGTTTGTGTTTGCCTCGGGTCTTTGGCAATGAGCACTGGATTTCTGCTCACCTTTTAGAAAGTATTGGTTGTTTTTCACAACCAGTCCAAGCTTTCTGGTAGCACTGAGGCAGGTCAGGAGTGTCCAGTTGGGAAGGAGCAGAGGATGCCAACACTGCAGCGTTACCTAAATGAGACACACTCGGTTTGTGGCAGCTGCAGAGCTGCTGTGCTCTCTTCTAAGCTGGTGATAGACTTCTGAGCAGTGGGCTGCGATTTTCCTAAGGGTACCTTGAAGATACCACAGAGACTGCTTAAGTTTCAGGCAGACTTGACCTTCTGGTCTTTTCCGTAGTGAATCGGGGAAACAAAATATTTAGATTGAAATTGCAGAACAGACGGGAAAGAAGTAGTCTGGTTTATTCAGCTCCTTGAAACTGATGCCACGAAATGCCCTGAGGGTGTTTGCTGGGCTTTTTGACCTCCCTCTGTTCCAGCCCTGCTGTGTTGTGGTGCTTGAATTGGGAAGTGACACTTGGCAATGATTCCCCTTCTATTGTAGTCCGTCCTAAAAAACCCCAGCAATCAAATCCTTCCACTTCTGGCCCATAACTGAGCGCTCTGGCTGCACCTTGTGGGGGAGCAAGGGTCTCAAAACCAGCGAGTTTCCATGTTCTCTCCCTTCAGGCAAGGAAAGTGAGAGTGAAGACATGAATTCAGGCTCTGTTTCCACAAGTTTATTGGACACGCCAAGTCTGACTGACCCAGAGAAAAGCCCATCCCCAACCCCAGTAACAGCATCTCCAATCCATGATGAGTTCAACGTCAATATTCATGAAGAGGTATCTTTTTTTTTCCCGTTTATTTAATGCCATCATTCCTTGAAAGCATTGCTTGTGCTGGATTCATATTGCAGATGACGAAACTCAAGTTTCTGAAAAGATTTTTTTCTGGGTTGCAGAGTTTTTTGTAATGGCTCATATCTTTTTGGAGAAAGTAGTTTTCCTGTGAAAGCTGCTGAGGAATTTAAATTAAATTTATTTTTCTTAATCATCAGATGGGATCAGGAAAAAGCAAATAGCATGTTTATCATGAGAAGAGATCTAAATGACCTTTTCTGTTAGACATAGAAATTATTTTTCTTATCAAACATAGCTGTTTTAGGAGCTACATTTAATTTGGCACGAATTTGAAGTAAATATGTTGGGACTTACTAAATATATCTTGTCATATTTAAAAGGATCCAATCATAATTCAGTTAAATGATAAGTAGGTTGTGGTCCAGGCTCTGATTTTTACAAACAGATTTTCCAGTAATAAAACTGTAGATATCTTCTCTAAGCTCTGAGTCAGAGCAGGGTCTTGACTTACTTAAACAGCATGAACACACTATGGAGAAAATGAAATTAAATTAAATGTTTAGCAGGTTTTTGCTGTTCTCAGAGTGTCTGAGGACAGGATTAAACCTGAAAATTGAACTACCTACCCTTCATGGTGTCTGTGGTAGAGACAGATTTAGCAGGCAGCCTTGGCAGACTTGTGAGATTTTTGTCTATGCTGTAGCTTATCTGTACAATGATTCATGTTTTATCTGCAGTGCCATCTTTCAAGGAGTAAATCATTCTATTACAATAGGAAAAAAAATCACTTTTGAAACCTTATTTCAGATCCTTCTTTTCCTGGTTTATCTGTTATTCCTTTTTTCATTTATGCTTGCTTAATTGCAGCTAAAACAAGTGTAACACATATTCTGCCTTCTTTTCAGAATTCCTTACAGATCCACACCAGCATGTTACAGATTGCAATCCCTTCCTTTTCATCAACATCCAAGAGCTCAGAAACTGTGGCAGAGAGACTGAAAACACACCCCAGATCAGATCCTGCAAGTGAAATGAGGTATTATGGTTTCCATGTATTTTCCAATTGTAAGTCCAGTATTCTGTGATGTTTAATGAGAGTAATAATCTGCCAGTCACCGAATTATCAAGTCATTAGCCAGTTCAACAAGGCTAGGATTCCCTTGAGCAGCTGCAGCAAACTAAGCTAGTGTTCATGAAGTGCATGGATGAAATCCTGAGTAAGCAAGGACTGGTTTGTAGCAGCACTCATGGTCTGTACCAGCTGCTTCACAAGGAAAGAACAGAAGGAGAGGGAAGATGATCTAATGTACTGAAGGCCACAGAATCATTATTTTTTCTAGGTTTGCATCATCGGGGTCTGGCTGGGATGGTGTTGTCTGTGCCAGTCACGGTGATTTGCGCTCAGACATTTTTCACTGTTTTAAAGACGATTGTAAGGCACTGCCAGGACTGCAACAAAAGGGCTTCCAGCTCTGACCTGAGGAGGGGAGGAAGCCCCAGGGGTGTGTGGCTGCACCCTGGGGCTGTGGCTGAGCTGTGTTACCCTGTGCTTGGAACCCATGGCAGCTCCTGGGTGAGGAGTGGCTGTCACCTTCCACCAGCATTTCTAACCCTGCACCCTCCTTGTCCTGGAAGAAAACCCAGTTCCTGCACACCTGGCACTGCAGGAGTACAGAAAAGCACCCCAGACTCACAGCTAAACAAAGGCTGTGCTTGGGTTTTTTTTTTTTCTTCTGGGTCTAAATCCCTGGCTGTATCTTAAGGAGTATCAAAACCTAAGAATCCAGAGGCAAGGAAATGTTGTTGACTTAAAAAAATCATCAATCTCAATGTGAAACATCAGTGCAAGCACAATTTGATGTGTGATTTTTCCAGTTCCAGTCAAGGAAAGCATCCTGTCCAGAAGCCCAGCTTTCCTTGGTTTGTGCTGTGCGTGTTCCTCATGCAGCTCGAGCCATCACCAGCAGGGATTTCACCTGTGTCTCCTCTTGGAAAAACCAAAGCAAGCACTAAAGAGCAGCAAAGTGCCCCTTGCTGTGGGTGATGACAGGGAGATGGTGACCTCCCCTGCTTGTGCTGCTGCAGGCCCTGCTGGAACCTCTGCATTTATTGAAGCTGAACAGTTCAGTATTGTCATCATCTTACAGTGAGAGTTGTCTTTCCTGGGGCTCTTGAGTTCACCTTTGTCCTTTGTCTTTTACAAGACTTGCCACCATAGCGGGGAAAATTTGCCATGTGTTAGTACCATAAGAGCTGAAGTGAAAACAGAATTAAAGCAGGCTGAGATCACAGGATTTCTGTCTCAGCCTTTTTTCACATCTCTTTTGTTTTTACAGCGAAGGAAGATCAACAGGTTCCTCCCCTGAAACTCATCTGTGTGATAGTCCAGTGTAAGTGCCATAATCAAAACTGTTCAGGGGACATATTGAAATGTGATGGTCAGCTTGAAACCCCCCAAGGCACCCCCCATATTCTACATGCACACATAAATAGGTCAGTTAATTCTAGCCAAGGTGGTATTTAGTGATGTCCCGTGCCTTCCTGATCATTATTTTCCAATGCTTTACCTGGGCACACGGTACTCCCTGTTATGTTGTGAAGCATCTCTAATTTTGGTGGCAGACTGTTAATATACTTGGAAATTTTTAGTTTTCCACAGTGCACGTGCACATGATTTGCTTTTTTCTTTTGAGAGCGGGGGAAAGGTGATCAGCTGACTACAACGAGAAAATAATTTTAGTTTCTGCAACATACCCATATTCCCTACAGCAGCAGTTATTACAATATGAAAGTTCTTACAGTATCTCATTCAATTGCATGGGCTCTAGTTACTGTATTTACTGCACTTTATTCAAAATATCATTGGTTTTAGTATACCTCATCATGTGTTCTAACTCCTTCTTTAAAGCTGATTCCTATGACTGTCTTTATCTTAGCAAATTTAATTCTAATAACTGAGCTTGGTTTTTATGTTGTTATTTCAGAACTCCCTCACTGCAGAAGTCCAGCAGTCTGAGCAGTTTGAGGAAAGAGGCATCTGAAGTGGTAGGTTTGGTCTCTTACTTCCTCCCATCTCCTTCTAAATAGGGGTGACAAATCTGTCATGACCCTGTGGGTGTTTTGTTGCCTTCTGAGAAATTCTGAGTCAAAGCAGGGCTCTCTGTGGCATGTGTTAGCAGTGGTCACACACGTGACATCTTCCACATTTTATTAAAGGAGAAAATCTCTCCTTGAAAACACAGGGGCTTTTCTTTTCCTCCTTGTATGAGGCTTTTACCCTAGACACTCTTGCTGTGTTTTTCCTCAGATAATGAGGTGGGATTTTGTTACTGGATGTGCTTTTCTGATATAAGACAAGAAAAAAATAACTCCCACCACCACTTCCTACCTCTGTTTAAGGTGAATAATTTTGGAAGGCCATGTAATTAATGCACTGTAAAATACAGTCTGGGCTGACTGTATGTTTTGGATTGTCAGAAACAAAACACTGAGCTGTTGGATGCCTGGGGATAGCTTCAGTTTAGGTTTCTGTGGAAGTGACCAAAAGCATCTGATCTCCAGCAATGCCATCCCATCAGGGCAATTCCTGTGCCCTTTGGTGACAGCCTGAACTCCTAGAAGCTCCTGAATTGCCTGATACCTCCTGTGCCTTACAGCATAGTGGGGACACTGACAGGACTGCAAATGTCACCAGAATCTGATAAGAGCTGGAGTTCATGGGTTGGGGGTCTTTGGTTTTTGTTTGTTTGGACAGACAAGGAGTAGAGACTGTGGATTTTGTATCTACTTGGCTTCTACCCTGTCTGGTTCCTGCTTTGGGTCCCCTCTAGCAGCTCTGCCCATTAGTGCCTTAACATTCTGTGTGTCACTGATCATGTGCACAGCTAATCCTTCACAAATAAACCAAAGCAACCCTATTTCCATGTCAGCTCACTGACCTCAAAGCAAGCAAGGATCAATCTGTGCTCTGAATACAGCTCTGAAGAGACTTATTTTGGGGGAAAGAGACAGTCAGGGAAGGGTATTTCAGTCAGAACTTAACCCTGGGTGATCATAATGAATTGAATACTGGCTATAAGACATGACTTTTTAAATGTCTTCATCTTTCCCAAACAGGACAGAGACTCTGCACAGAAGCCAGCAGAGGTAACGTGTGGGTGGGTGTGTGGTGATGTGTGTCCTTGGAGAACCACGGGCAGTGAGGAGGTGTTGGGAGGCTGGAGGTGTGGAATTGCCACCCACAGTTCCAGAGGGGGAACAGCAGTCCTGCAGACAGGACAGCGAGGAGTCTCTGATGGGTGTCACCATCAGTGTCACTGCTCAGTGCTCAGCACACCCCTGCCATCAGTGTCACTGCTCAGCACATCCTGCCATCAGTGTCACTGCTCAGTGCTCAGCACACCCCTGCCATCAGTGTCACTGCTCAGCACATCCTGCCATCAGTGTCCCTGCTCATCCCTGCACGTCCCTGCCTCCTCACACATGGATTATCTTCCAGTCTGATTGGCCATAAGGTGACCAGCTAAGCTAATGGTTTCCCCCCGCTAGATAATTAGCAAAGCTAACCATTAGTATTTTACTGACTAATTATCTTTGATTAGTGTCTCTTGAAAACCCTTTGGGTTTCTCAGTTGTTTTCCATGATTAGCAAGTGTGTTTCTGAAAAGGTTGTCATTGCAGAACAGTGACCCTGTGGTACTTCAAGGCCACATCTTGCAGTCCTTACCTCTAGGAACACCTGAGCAGAGGTGACAGACCTCACATACCGCTCGTAGGATGAATGCTGTATTGATTCAGCAAAAGCCAAGGGATTATATTTGGGCTGTGAATGGTTTTTGGTTCCTTCTTTCAAAGAGACAGTGAAACAGCTGGCAAGGTTAAAGTATTGTTTTAAATTGGCTAACTGGTGAGTCTGATATCTCTCTTGGCATTTATACTCCTTGCATGATACGTAATTACCTCTTTGCTTTGGCAGTGGACACAGTCAATTAATCCATTAATTAGGAACTTGCAGAGCAGTGACAGAAAGAGCTCTCTGACACTTGGCAGAGAATCACTGTGGTACTGTGGGGTCTCGTCTCTCTGCTTCCCACTCACTGCCCTTGCAGCTGCCAGTGGGGGACACACAGACCCTGGAAAGCTGTAGAAGTTCAAAGCCTTCCAGGACTGTATTTTTACCTTTTCCATACCTTAAGTCAGCCTCACAGAAACTCAGGAACATTACAATTTATGCTTAGCAGGTAGTGGTAGTAATCCTGGATGCTGAGCATATCCGGGTTTAATCCCAGCTGACAACAAAGTACCCCACAGCCGGGCCCCCTCCCTGCCCCAGTGGGGTGGGGAGGAGAATCAGGAAAAAAAACAAACCCTTGGGGGTTGAGATAAGAACAGTTTAATAATTGAAACAAAGTAAAATCATAACAACAATAATATAATGATAATGATAACAAAACCAATAATAAAAGGGAGAGGAAGAGAGAGAGAAAACCCAAAAAAGACAAGTGATGCACTTTTTTCGAGTATTATTGCTCATCCCCCACTGACCAATGCCCAGCCTATCTTCAAGCTACAATAGGCTCCCCTTCCCAGTAAACCCCCAGTTTATATACTGGGTATGGCATTCTGTGGTGTGGAATATTCCCTTGGTAGATCAGGTCAGCTGTCCTGGACATGCTCCATCCCAGCTTCTTGTGCACTTCCTCACTGGAAGAGCGTGGGAAAATGGAAAGTTCTGGACTCAGGGTAAGCACTGCTCAGCAACAACCCAAACATTCCTGTGTTATCCACGTTATTCCCTACTAAATCCAAAACACAGTGCTGAACTAAGAAAAAAATAACTCCCTCCCAGCCCAAACCAGAACAACATACTCGAATGAAGATCTTGTTTATGTTTTTCTTTATGGTTTTTACATCCTGTGTTCTTGTAGTGACAGATGAGGACTTCCCAGATTATCTGCCAGTGGTCACTTTGCAGTCTCTCTCCAAAGGCCTTCTGCAATTCCCTTCTATTGACTCTTTATTTCCCAAATTCAAGCAGGTCAAACCTCCTGTGGAAGGCAATAATTTTGCAGCCCTCCCTCCCAAGTCTCCTTCTCACGGTGGCGCAGGCGACGAGGACAGTTTTGGCACCCGCAAAGCCAGATCTTCCTTTGGCCGAGGCTTTTTCAAGATAAAAAATAACAAGAGGACTGCAAGTGCCCCCAATCTGGGTAGGTACCGTGCCTCTGCATCCAGATTCTGTGCAGGTTGAAACACCTTAACCACAGCTGTTACTGCCTTAAGAAGCAGGAAGGCCAGCATTAGTCTCACCGTGACTTGGTGGCACTTCTGGCAGTAGAATGCTTGGAAAATATCAAACAGCAAGAGAAAAAAATCCCTGATGTAATGAAGTATTTGATGTGGTTCAGAGTTTGCTGTGGTATCTCCTCTGGGACCTCGTAGGGGCTTGCTGCTATGTGAAATGCTGGCTGTCTGGCAGTAGTTCACACATGGGATTTGTGAGCTTTTTTTCCCCTGGCTCCATCCTCAGTTTATCTTTCATAAGATTTTCAGATGTACAGAAACAAGACAGCACCACTCAGTCTTCCTCTTAATTTTTTTTTTTTAACTTAAGCAGCCTTGCAAAGGAGATGGTGACAACAGGAACAGGATTGGCAAGTCATTCAAGCTCACACTGACTTTTTACCTGTAGTTGGGCAGGGGGTGTGTGTTTTTTTGGTATTGTCATTTGGTGACATTTGCATATGACAAAGAAGTAAACAAAATGTTCTGCTTAATGCAGAAGTCGCTGTTGCCACCACCTGGAATCCTGCTTACATTTACTGCTCTGCTGTAGTTGTCTTTCCACTGATCCAGTTCAAGCATCCATTGAGTCTCTGCATCAGATCTAGGGCCAGTCATCTGAGGATTTTGTTTTTCTCTTGCACCAGATTTAGGAATTTAGCTCTCTGTTTCAGAAGTCTGAAGGGGTTTTAAGGAGCAAAGCTTCTGCTTTGTTACTGACTCCAAGACAATGTTAGACTTTTGTTCAAAATAAGTAACATACCTACACATTGATGACATACTGCCTGTATTTGCCTGTGACATACAGCCTGGGAACTTGCTAGCTTACTTGGAATAGATGTACAGTCTATTCTAAGAGTTAGACTTTGGTTTATTTCATGTGTGCTTTTGTGTGATCCCCTGTTTCGTCCTGAAATTAATTTGTCTAACAAAGCGTGGTACTTGCGGCTGTCGTAAAGGAGTGGAGGACGAGCTGTCTAAATCAGGGTGCTGTGATTTGAGTAAGTTATTTATGTTATCCAGCTTTCAGTGCTTCCATCTGTAAAGCTGCTGTCCAGGTATTTCCACCTCCCGGGAGCAGTGTGTCCTGGGGCAGGTGACCTCCTGCACCAAAGTGCCGTTTTCCCCTCCCCACCACAGAGCTCCACTCCATTCCTTTGTTGTGAAAGGGAGTTTCCCAGTGAATCCTGTGTGAATTCAACATTCGTGTGGTGCTCGTGTCTCATGNTTTATCTTTCATAAGATTCTCAGATGTACAGAAACAGGACAGCACCACTCAGTCTTCCTCTTTATTTTTTTAATTCTTTTTATTTAAGCAGCCTTCCAAAAGAGGTGGTGACAACAGGAACAGGCTTGGCAAGTCATTCAAGCTCACACTGACTTTTTACCTGTAGTTGGGCAGGGGGTGTGTGTTTTTTTGGTATTGTCATTTGGTGACATTTGCATATGACAAAGAAGTAAACAAAATGTTCTGCTTAATGCAGAAGTCGCTGTTGCCACCACCTGGAATCCTGCTTACATTTACTGCTCTGCTGTAGTTGTCTTTCCACTGATCCAGTTCAAGCATCCATTGAGTCTCTGCATCAGATCTAGGGCCAGTCATCTGAGGATTTTGTTTTTCTCTTGCACCAGATTTAGGAATTTAGCTCTCTGTTTCAGAAGTCTGAAGGGGTTTTAAGGAGCAAAGCTTCTGCTTTGTTACTGACTCCAAGACAATGTTAGACTTTTGTTTGAAACAAGTAACATACCTACACATTGATGACATACTGCCTGTATTTGCCTGTGACATACAGCCTGGGAACTTGCTAGCTTACTTGGAATAGATGTACAGTCTATTCTGAGAGTTAGACTCTTTGCTTTGGTTTATTTCATGTGTGCTTTTGTGTGATCCCCTGTTTCGTCCTGAAATTAATTTGTCTAACAAAGCGTGGTACTTGCGGCTGTCGTAAAGGAGTGGAGGACGAGCTGTCTAAATCAGGGTGCTGTGATTTGAGTAAGTTATTTATGTTATCCAGCTTTCAGTGCTTCCATCTGTAAAGCTGCTGTCCAGGTATTTCCACCTCCCGGGAGCAGTGTGTCCTGGGGCAGGTGACCTCCTGCACCAAAGTGCTGTTTTCCCCTCCCCACCACAGAGCTCCACTCCTTTCCTTTGTTGTGAAAGGGAGTTTCCCAGTGAATCCTGTGTGAATTCAACATTCGTGTGGTGCTCGTGTCTCATGTCCCCCCCTCCCTTTGTCTCGTACTTTGTTGACGTGCGTTTTGAATTGTGTTTGACCTTGTGCCTCTGCGTGTTCTCTCCCGTTGTGCTGCGTGTGGGTTTGTGCCTTGTGTGGATATCTGAAGATCGCAGTCGAAGTGCCAGTGCACCTACTTTAGGTACAGTAATCCTGCATGTCTGCCTGTGCCAGCCCTGTGTCCTGACTGCTGCTAACAGCTGCCTGTGGCCACACACTTCCCAAACCACAGCCAGGCTCCAGAGCTCTGCATCGGACCTTCTGCCCATCACTAAAAGGAGTTTCCATGTAACATCTGCCCCCTGCTAAAAGTCAGCTGTGCTGTTCCTGAGTAGCTGCTACTAATGAGAGAGATTGCGGGTCAATTTGCAGAGGCTTTTGCTGTAACTTTGAGCACAAAGTTACCACAGAGCGAGGTACCAGGTGAGAACTGGTGATGCTAAATCACCTTTGTGCTGCCACCTGTCCTGGATCTGCTGGAAGACTTTACAGGGTGGTGAAGTAGGGAATGAGCTGTATTTCCCAGGCATTCATTTAAGGGAGTTCTAAGGGAAAGCATGGGTAATTCCTCTTCTAGATGTAATTGTATTTATGATATAATAAACACATGAGAAATAATTGGGGCAGATGGGGAAGGAGCCATTCATACAGTAAATAAAAACCAGGCTTGTGATTTGAGCATTCCCTGGGTGGTTCTGGAAAGGAGACCTGCCTCAGGAAGTGGAGCTGTGTCAGTGGGGTGGTGGCACAGCCACCCCAGGTGTCCCTCACTGGCAAAGAGACCGAGTGCTCTGGGCCCTCTCTTCTTCTCCCATGGCCCCCTAAACGTTATCTGTTCTACAGGGTTGTGTCAGTGCATGAAAAGGAGCCAAGGATGAGGAGCAAACAGTGCAATTCCCGCAAATCTCTGCTACTAAAGCACCCAGCCTTGTCCTGGTGTTCCCTCTCTAGAATGCCATTTACATGTTTTTGGATTTTTTTCTAAGCCAGCACTTTACCTTCCACAAGTAAAGCAAAAACCATGAATGCCATAGCCTGGCTCAGTGTTAGTGCTGTCTCTCCCACTGGCAGGATCCCCGTGTTCGATAGTGGTCAAACCGAAGTGCCTGGAAATGATCTTTTGTGTGACCTTGCTGCTTCACTGCGAGGTTTGACAAGGTGGAAAATGGGGCATGTTCATCGGGATTCTGGCTGGATCATCTAAAGTTAGCCCAGCAGAAGGACACTCTGGCAAAGCCTGCCGTTTGTTGCTGGCTTGAGACCACACATCCCAGCAATATAAGCTCTGCCTTGATTCATTGTTTACTTGTGTCCTGGAAGTCTGGATGTCCATTTCAAACACAAGTGATGGTCATTTAATTACAGAGCTGTATTAAAAGATGGTGCAGGTGATTCCAGGCCTGACTGCCTTGCCACGGCTGCTTCAGCTGAACAAGCTCATGCTCTCACTCTTTCCCAGCAAGCAACTGGCATAAACTCCATGTGGTAGTTTTATTCAGCTATCTGGCACTTGCTGGCACATCTCTGCTTATGTAGTCTAGTAGATACTGCAATTCTATTAGTTTTCTTTTTAAATGATCTTAAAATTGTTTTTTCCTTTGCTAGTTTAGCTTTTGTGATGACTTCCCCTTTGGGCACAAGAGCCCTCAGGTTTGTTGTCAGGGAAAACAACTACAGATCAAGAATTTAATGCTTTTACAGTGGGTGGTAACATTGAGGGTGTCTGATCAGAGACGTTTTGTTCATCTCTCAGAAGATACGGTTCAGACAGAGCTTAAACTCCATGGTGCTCCTCTGAGGAGGAACAAAATATTCCAGTTTGCAGAAATGAGGGGAAGAGGGCTCTCCTTCTGGGGCAGGAGTTTTGTTGCTGAAATTTCCTGGCCAGGGAATGAAATACTGCAGGTTATTGGGCAAGATATCTGCAGGGAAGTTATTATTTGGTTTTCTGTGCTTTGGGGACTCCTGGTTTAGTTCCCTGCCACTGCACTGAATTGTTTCTGGGCACTCACGTGCCTTGGCTCTATCTGTGAAAACACTGTAGGAGCACTCCCTGAGGAAGAGTAAACTTGGGATTTAATTCTGCCTGATTCACGAGGTGGATTTTCCCACCTTGGATGCAAGGCACTTAACTGGAGCAGAGCATTGCCTTGGAGCGTTACCAGCCAGACCCATGAAGGAGGAACATGTGGCATTTCTCGTGGATTTTCCCATCCCTCCTTGCCCCATTTTCCTGACATGGTGGCTGTCAATAATTTTAGCAGGAGTCATTCCCAAGGTCAGGAGCACCTGAACAGTCCTGCACAAGTGGGTCTTGACAGAGCTTTTGTTTTTTAACAGCTGAAACGGAGAAGGGATCTGCAGATCACTTGGATCTGGCTGGCTTGCCCCCTCGCCCAAAAGAAGCAGATGGTCTGCAGATGACACCACCTTCTCCAGATTCCAGGAAAAAGGCCAGGGGAATCAAGAAGTTGTTTGGAAGGTAAGTAAAAGATAAGAGATGACCATTCTCCAGAGCTGGGGCTTGGCCAGGGGTTTGCTGGGAACGCACATTCCCTTTTTCCCCTGCCAGCGTGTGGCTCCACGGTTTTCTATCCCACAACAGGAGCCCGTGTGGTATCTGGGGGAGGTAACAGTCGGCTGGGGACAGGTAGAAGAGGAGCTGCAAGCCCTGGGGGACATCTGGCCTGTGCTGGTTGCAGTGGCAGCAGCAACGTGCCTTCTCCTCAGCCAGATGTGAACGTGCTTTCTTCCTTCAGGCTTAAAAGAAGTCAGTCCACCACCTTCAACCCCGACGACATGTCCGAGACGGAGTTCAAGCGGGGAGGGACGAGAGCGACGGCGGGGCCTCGGCTGGGCTGGTCTCGGGACCTGGGCCACTCTCACAAGTGAGAACGAGCGCTGCCCACGTGCTGGGGATCCGATCCCGGCGGCTCCAGCCGAGCACGGGGCCAGGGGAAGGGGCAGAGCCAAAATGGAACATCCCCACCCTGGCTAAGCACAGATCCAGGCTAAGATCTAAGATCTAGGCACAGATCTAAGCACAGATCCCTCCATTGAGGGAGGGTCTGTGCAGGGTTGAGGTGGGCTGGTGTTGTGGTTTGACCCTGGCCAAATGCCAGGGACCTACGACGTCTGCTTTCTATGCTTTGGCCTGAAGGTGAAAAACGTCCAGAACCTTCGCACAGGACACACAGGAGCCATCTTTGTGCCCCTCCCTACCCACCAGCAAAAACTGGGCCAAGTAAAACCAGCACAGCTGGGCAGGGGCTCGTGCTGCTGCGCTCTCGCCTTCGCAGGACGAGGCCACGAGGCAGCGCGGGAGCCCTCCCATGGCAGCCAGGGATGCTGCCCTGTGCCTTTCCTGCTGCGCTTGCAGGGCTGAAAGGAGAAAGTGAAACTCTCACTGCAGGGCTGTAGCCATGCTGGGCAGCAGAGGTGCTTCTTTGCAGCAGGATTAGCAGGCTGTGGTTTTTGGGACAGCAGATCAGTAGAGCCCAGCACTCACAGAGCTGACAGCTCCCCCTCTTCCTCCCAAGGCTCATCCAACGGATAGCGATGCATGTTCCCCCTCAGATTGTCCCAGCTCCCACGAGATGAGAATTAGGCTCAGCTTTTGGCTTCCTCGTTATTTATGGGATTGGAAATGTGGGATTTATCGGTCTTTTTTGGGTAAAATCTCCCGCAGTGAGCTGGACATGCCATTCGCAAAGTGGACCAAGGAGCAGGTTTGCAACTGGCTCCAGGAGCAAGGGCTTGGCTCTTACCTCAACAATGCCAGGCACTGGATACTGTCTGGGCAAACACTTCTGCAGGCTTCTCAGCAGGATCTGGAAAAGGTAAGGAATACTGGAAACGCTCCTTTCAAATAAAGGTACAAAAAATCCCTGTTTCTCTGCATATAAATCAGGTCTGTAAGGTACACCTGGTAAAAATGTGTAAACAAGACAAGTTTTCAAAATACTGTCACCTGCAGTGATGCCAAATTATTTCTTTTTAGCTGAAGTTTTGTAGGAATTTAATGCTTCATAATGGAGTTAATAATTACAAATAACATGATCTAACTTCATTAAGCATGGACACATCAATTGAGTATGGCTTCTAAAAATAAAAGGCTTCTAAAATATGCATGTGAGAGCGCCTCATTATCATATGCATTTGTAGCCCTGCTTCATTAGCACTCATATGTGCTACAGTTGTTTTATGCCTATGTGAGAAGGGTGTAAAAAGGTGCTATTTTGGTCTGATTGTATTTTCTGTCCATTTTATACAAAGAGGAATGAGGATTTGTTACACACAGGTTGATCAGTCTCTGTCTTTAATTGTTGCAGCACCGTTTGTCTATTTTTTAAGTGAGAAACACAAAAGAAATTGATTCAACGTATACTTTTAGTCCATAGTGTTTGCTAAAGCTTGAATTTTCAGCTTTTAAAAAATCACTCTCCTCACCAAATAGTAAGCCTGTTTTCTCAGTTGGGTAGTTACACTCCAACTGGAATAAGAGGAGTGTATTATGAACATAATGGCTTGTCATAGTGTTATCAGAGGTAACATTAGCCAGCAGGCAGTGGTGAAAGTGAAAATGGGATTACAGAGATCCTGGAATGGCTGCATTTGCAACTAAACTGGGGAATAATGTTACACATTTGGAAGCATTAATGAATTTCAGAAATTCCTGGGACATCCCTGTGCTCTTAACTAAATAATTGTTTTAACTTTACCTGCCTAAGTGGGAGGGGAGGAATTAATCCCAGCAAGTACTTTTTTGAATGCTAGCATTTTTATTATATTGTGGGATTTTTATTTTTTTTTAATGTGGTATGAGATTATTGCGGGCAACATTTTCATACAATTTGGAATCCATCACTCCTTGAAATTAATCTACCACTCTGTAAAACTAACCCACCACAGTAAGTGGGCCTTTCCCTAGTGCTGAACATGTGCTAAAATGATTAGCAAATAGAAAATGCACCTGTCAGGTCACCAGCAATGCTGAGAAAGTGTGACTCTCAGAAACCCTTTGTGATTCAGCAGAGGGAGAAATAAAATACTATTGTCTCTAGATTTACTGCTTTTTTTCCTTTCACAGGAGCTTGGGATAAAGCACCCATTGCATCGGAAGAAGCTCCAGCTTGCTCTGCAGGCACTGGGATCTGAAGAGGAAAACAACCATGGAAAACTGGATTACCACTGGGTTACCAGTAAGATTTTCTTGCCTGCTGAATCAGTGACTTTGGGTAGGGGCTGATGGTGGCTGATGTGGGGCTCTGAGGATGGAGCAGTGGCTGGTGCTGGGTAACGTGGCTGCCACACTAACAGGGGTGTTTGCCTGCCCTAGGGTGGCTGGATGACATCGGCCTGCCCCAGTATAAAACCCAGTTTGATGAAGGGAAGGTGGACGGCCGCATGCTCCATTACATGAGTGTGGTGAGTAAATGGTTTCTTTCTTTCTTTCTTTTTTCTTTCTTTCTTTCTTTCTTTCTTTCTTTCTTTCTTTCTTTCTTTCTTTCTTTCTTTCTTTCTTTCTTTCTTTCTTTCTTTCTT
>VZTX01003176.1:0-17325 GCA_013400915.1 Pardalotus punctatus | reverse complement strand
CTTTCTCTCCTTCTTTCCTTCTTTCTCTCTTTCTCTCTCTCTTTCCTGACATCCTTGCCATCTTCTTAGTTTCTCAGTGTTCAAAGGACCCCTTGAAACTCGATGAGTACCCTGTGTTCATGCTAGTGGCTGTAACCTGTAGAAATCAGATAGTGCTGCTCACCTGCAAGCAGTTCCTAAGTTCCTTCCATCTTTAGAGCTACTCGATTCAGGTGGGAGAGCAAACACAGTAAGCAACTTGAACTCATGCATGAGAAATGGGCAATCCTGATCTTAACAGTTGGGTGTGACCCTGGTGTGCTCAGGCAGGGCTTGGACACAAAGGTGTGCAAATGTGTGGTTGCCATTCGTGCCTTTGCTCTCCATGTTATTAATTAATAGAAGCAGGTGCCATTCTTCAGTGAGCAAGCATTCTATCAGTTTCCTTATTCATGTGCTTAGCTGAAGAAAACCCAAGCAATGTCCTTTGAGGAAAATGGCAGTTTTAAGAGCCAGCTTGTTTGAAAACAGGCTACACTTAATAGCTTTTGCATTTCAAAGTGCTTAGCACAGGCATCAGCTCCCCCCTCCCCACTTCACTGCCAGCCAGGCAAGGCAGCCCAGCAGGTTTCCTTTGTGTAAGGTCTCAGGTAAGATGAGATCAGACCTTCGTTCTCTGGGGACACAGATGCAAAGGGAGCATCGCTGATATTCATTTGTTCTGTACAACAAAGAAACCGATCACACCCCTGCTCTCTCATGAACCCTGAGTTGCCTTTTCACACCACCCTCACATGTGGTTTGTGTAGGATTTATGTCATGGTTTGAAGTTTTATTTTTTATAAGATCGTTTCTTCTGCTTCTTAACTCATGGAAGTGTGATGCCAGCAGACTTCACTGAGCTTGTGTTGGGAGACTTTACTACTATTGTCACTGCCCTTTAATTGTAGATCACTGGGGGTATTTTTAGACCAAGCTTAACCCTCAGATTATAATGACAGATTCACTGTAAACAACCAACCAAATATGCAAAGTATTAAACTAATACTTATGATCTTTTGAAGTTACTCTGACTCAAAAGGAATAATAGCAAATATTTATTATTTTATAACAAATAAAATAGCAAACCATTACATAAAAACTCTAGTGTCAGATTCATCACAAGGTCAGCTGAACACAGCGGAATGTTTGGGTAAGCAAAGAATCTTATCTTAAATATTCTGAAAAAACAGATTCCAGTGCTCATAACATAGAAGTAATACTGAAACGTTAAGCCAGGCTAACCCTGGGACAAGGGTGCGTAAATTTATTTAAGTTAGCCGAATTACACTTGGACTTTGAGACACTTTTCTTCATCCCTCTTTTAATTTTTTATTCTAACTGTACAGAATGTCCCAATTTTCGGGGTAATTTATTGTTTTCAGTCAAACTTCTCGCTGGACATTTGTGGTATTAAAACCTCTGGCAGGATTAAATGCCAGGTGAGTCTGGTGTGGTGTGTTGGTGCTGTCCTGGCTCTAATCCTGTCACTGAGGATGTGTCATCTCGCCCTTTTTCCCTCCTTGTTACCCCACATTTCTTGTCCTAAGCTCTGCATCCTGCGTGAGAAACATCCCCCAAGAGCTAGGACAGTGCAACACAGGAAGTTTTTCATTTGGGACAGATGGTTTGATATTGATCACCTGTCTGACATAATAAAATCTTCCCCCAGATGTGTCAGATGTGCCATTTTAAGCCAGGGACCCTCGAGGAGGATGCTGGTCCCGTGAATAACCATGTCTGTGTTTATGAACTCCCTCGACAGGATGACCTGCTGTCCTTGAAGGTCATCAGCGTCCTTCACCACCTCAGCATCAAGAGAGCCATCCAGGTTTTGAGAATAAACAACTTTGAGCCCAACTGCCTGCGCAGGAGGCCGTCTGATGAGGTACTGTTCTACGAGGAAGCTGCCAAGAGGAATCCTCTAGGCTTTTATCCCTGGTGATTCTGATTATTCCTGCTCTGCTCTGTCCTCCTGTCTCCTCATTCTGCTTCATTTTTAGTTTCCCTTTTTCTCATGTTTTTCTTTGAACCTAAAGCTCTGTCATCACTTTCCTTCCTCTACCTGCCATGACCCCCCAAACTCACGTCCCCCTTTCCGAGTCTTCCACTTCTCCTCCAATCCAACAGCTGGCTGTTTTGGCCCAGTCACTGATGTGCCATCTGGAATGCAAATCATCTTGAACTCAGTGCACTGTTGCCATGAGTCTTGTGTAACTCTGGAAAATTGATGGCTGTGTCAAAATTTTCTGTGTAAAAGGAGCTTGGCCCTGTTACCAGGTGAGAGACTGCCATCATTTTGTTTTCGAAGCAGCAAATGCTGGATAAGGGCAAGGGATGACAAAACAACCCAGACTCTTGGATTTAGATTCACAATGTGAATGAAGATGATGCACAATGCAAGAACAGCACAGCAGCTCATGGAACCAGCTGAGTTTTCAGCTCCACTGGTAGAAATGGCAAATAATCCTAGTGCACAGCAGGATGATCAAATGACTGAAGCATAACACACCCCTGCCCCTTGCCCAGACTCATCTCCACGCTGGTCTTGCTGCAAGATAGCAATCCAGAAAGAGATTTTTTTTCTCAGGTGTAAAGTAGGACTGTGTTCCTTAAGGGCAGGAGAGGTTTGTTTCAGTAAAGACTGGGGCTGGGATTCAGCTGATTTGGGATGTCTCCTTACCTGCCTGCCCCTCCTGTTTGCAGAATAACGTGACACCTTCTGAGGTCGCCCAGTGGACCAACCACCGCGTGATGGAGTGGCTGCGCTCCGTGGATCTGGCCGAGTACGCGCCCAACCTGCGGGGCAGCGGAGTGCACGGGGGGCTGATGGTGAGCTTTTGGGGTGGCTTCTTCCATTTTATTGAAAAAAAGGTGTCTGGGATCACTAGGTCAATGTTCTGACATTATCTTTGCTGCACACGCCTTTTCTGCTTATTCTGCTTAATAAGAAGTTTATTGCCTCATGGTTTAAAGGATACGAGTGTCTCGAGGGGAAGTAGTGTGGTTTAATACTCTCTGTTCCCCTCACAATTTTATTTTGGTATGGCATTCTCCACTTCCTGTCCTGGATATGGTTTTCTTTTGTGAGGGAAGCTTGTTACTTCTGTAAAATTTGGGATTCTGTCAGACCAGGATTGTTTTTAATTGCTCTAGCATCACATACTCCAGACAAGAGACTTACACCTGTGGAGGTTTGTTGTGGTGATTAGGAGTTATATCCTAATGCTCCAGACATTTTATGTCTGTTTATTTTCCATGATTCCTCTGGCTACCTTTTCCAGAATTGGAAGAAGGTGCTGGGTAAACATTTTGTGGCAGCTTTGCACAGCGCTTCAGTTAAGGGTAGATTTATCGGTTCATTTCCTCTTACCTGCCAATTTGTTCCTATTTATAACTCCAGAAGGAAAGCCTGGAGGTAGCATTTTAGGAATCCTTTAACTAGTTAACTCTCTTTTCTCCTTCTTTGTTGTATATTTCCTCTAAAATACAAACAAAAGTCCAAAAGAGGCTTTAGGGAGTGACCAAGTGGCCTGGATGTCCGTGAGATCTCATCAGGCAGTACTGGGTTCTCTGTGGTTGCATTCCCAGGTTTTGGAGCCCCGTTTCAATGTAGAAACCATGGCCCAGCTGCTGAACATCCCACCCAACAAGACGCTGCTGAGGCGGCACTTGGCCACCCATTTCAACCTCCTGGTGGGGCAGGAGGCCCAGCAGCAGAAACGTGAGGCCATGGAGTCCCCAGACTACGTCCTCCTGACAGCAACTGCCAAAGTGAAGGTGGGCCACTTGTTCTGGGAGTGTGTGAGGCTGCAGGGAGGCACTTGGTGACCTGGTTTTATCCGTGGTGGGAGGGTGCTTCGGTAAGGTCTGAGAAAAGGGCTTGGTTCCTAAAGAGCAAAGCATGAGAGCAGAAGCTGGCAGATCTGGGTTTGACACTTGTGTCTCCCATGAACAGATCCCTTCTCTGCCTCTCTAACATGCACAGAGGAGAGGCAGCACTCGTGTGGTCCTTCTGTCTGCACTGAGAGATGCTTGGGAGGGAGGCTGTCCCTCACTGCTTACAGATTCATGGGATTTTGACCTCATTTGGGGTCTGTTAAATAAGTGGTGCTGCCTTAACAGTGGTAGAATGAGAGGACACATTGTCCTTGCAGATGCCATTGTCACGAAATTCAGAAGATCTGTGCAGGAGAGCTCTGGGGTTTTGACCCTTCATCATGGAAACACCAGAGTGCATCAGTAGGCCTGTTAATTATCTGCTGATTCTCTAACTCCTTGGCAAATTTCTCTTCACTTCTAAGCCAAAGAAGCTTACCTTCAGCAATTTTGGGAGCCTGAGGAAGAAGAAGCAGGATGATGTGGAGGAATACGTGTGTCCTATGGAGCTGGGGCGGGCGTCTGGAAGTGGATCGAAGAAGGGCTTTAAGCCTGGCCTGGACATGCGAGTGTATGATGATGATGATTTGGACAGGCTGGAGCAGGTAAGCCAGCTCTAACAATTCTGAGTCCTTGTGCTCTCAGGTTTGGTGGAAAAATGTTCCATTTTCCAGGGAAGCCTTCCTTTTGCTTTGGGGGAGGGTGGTCCTGACTCCTTGGTGTCACTCAGCGTTACTGACCAAAGGGTCTGGCCCGAGGAGGTTGAAGCTGTGAATGCAGCACCTTTAGGGCCTGCTCTGGACTAACTCTCCTCTCTTGACACACCACGCTTCTCCCTTGGTCTGAACATCTCAGGGGTAATCAGTAAATTGTGTGCTCTACTTAATTGCCATGGCTGTAGCAGGACAAGGGGGAATGGCCTCGCACTGACAGAGAGGAGGTTTAGGATATTAGAAAAAAGTTCTTCCCTGGGAGGGTGGGCAGGCCCTGGCACAGGGTGCCCAGAGCAGCTGTGGCTGCCCCTGGATCCCTGGCAGTGCCCAAGGCCAGGCTGGATGGGGCTCTGAGCACCCTGGGACAGTGGAAGGTGTCCCTGCCCATGGCAAAGGCTTGGAATGAGATAATTTTTAAGGTCTCTTCCAACCCAATCCATTCTATGATTCCACTCTATGATAAAATGAATTTATTATTAATTCATGATTCATTCTGTTTTTTATAGATGGAAGATTCAGAAGGGACGGTGAGGCAAATAGGAGCATTTTCTGAAGGCATCAACAACTTGACAGTAAGTCTGTAAATGGGGTCTGTGGAGTAAGATCTCTGTTTCTGTAGGATGGGTGTAAACCCCTCGGCACTCATGTGTGTTCAGCAGGGTCAGTGAGGTCCTTTGGGTCTTCTGCATGGACAGAGGGCACAAAAACCAGTGGTTCAGGAAGGTGCCTGCCCATCCTGAAGGGCAGGTTTGGGTTTGGTGGCCTGCTCTGGCACCCCACACCCAGGGGAGGGCAGGGGACACAGCCCCCACTGCCCGTGGTCAGCAGGTTTCCAAATGCTCAGGGTGCCTTTTCTGGGTGGAAGCAGCAGGCAGCAGCGAGCTTGTTTTGCACCAGGCTGGGTGAAAAGCTCCCTCAGCAGAACAAAGCTGTGGCTGGCAGGCAGGGTTTGCTGCACAGAACAGGACAGGACAGGACAGGAGCCTCCCAGGTGACTGACTCCAGCTCTGAGAAACCTTGACTCTCCCTGGCAGGCAGGGTTTGCTGCCCAGAACAGGACAGGACAGGACAGGAGCCTCCCAGGTGACTGACTCCAGCTCTGAGAAACCTTGACTCTCCCTGGCAGGCAGGGTTTGCTGCCCAGAACAGGACAGGACAGGACAGGAGCCTCCCAGGTGACTGACTCCAGCTCTGAGAAACCTTGACTCTTCCCTCCTTCCCTTTCCAGCACATGTTGAAGGAAGATGAAATGTTTAAAGACTTTGCCACTCGCTCTCCTAGCACCAGTATAACAGATGAGGACTCCAACGTGTGACAGTCACCACCAGGCACTGGCAAAGGCTCGCTCTCCTGTGTGTGAGGACATCCCCATTCCACGTGATGGGCAGCAGATCATGGACTTCACATTGCTCTGGCTTCTGTTTGTTAGAAGTAACACTGAGGGGTGGCGAATTTTAAAGAGAAAAGGAGAAAAAACAAGGTGCCTACTCTAAGCTGCCATAAAAACCACCCAGACACTGGTGAATGGTAATCGTTTTAACTCTATTTAATGTACAAACTGGTGATATGTTTCAGAGTGTTGCATTTAAATTGACGTGGTATGATAGTGCTCCTTTTGCTTATTCATGGCCTCAGATAATCCTTTACCCTGTTTGAAAAGGACAGAAGATGTTAGGTAAAAGTATTGTGTCTGTAGATACTGCACAGCAGCTCTCTCTGCTCTCAGCTGATAAATAGAAGTTACTGCTCTTTTTTAAATGCTTTTCTTTGGCACAAACACCAGTTCAGCCCTTCCTACAGTATCCAATGTAGGATTTTAGTCATCCGTGCCCTGCGTAAGCTCCCCGGTAGCTCTTGACTGTTGCTCCTATTTTTATACTGTTTTGTAAAAAAAAAAAAAAAAAAAAAAAAGAAAAAAAAGAAAAAAGAAGTATATGAAGTACTTATAAAAGCAAAAATTTAAATTTTGTGAGATAGAGTGATGGAAAGTTGAAGGTGTGTGAGGGAAGGGGAGAAGGCTGTAAAAAAATTATGCCAGTTTGCAAACCAGCTGGTTACTGGGAAAGGCAGGCTGACCTTTGGAACTGTTTGCTTTTGTTGCTTTTTACTGAGTGCACAGTTTAATGATCTTCCATTTGAGCTGAAACAATCCTAAAGCATGTTTCTTCTAGCAGTGACTCATACAGAAACTGCACATTTTAAAATGTCTTCTTTCTTGTCCCCAGCAGCAGTAGTTAGAGCATTCAACAAGGTTATTAACACTTCCATGACTTTAAAAATTTCCTTAAAGTTGAGAGTACTCCCTGCATATGGAAGGGATATTTCTGTGCTGTGACTAACGTGAAGATGATGTAGTTGCAAAAAAAATTAAAGTTATATAGAGAAATGTATAGGAAATATATTATTTCATATTATTAAGTCTGAGGTGGGACTTTTCCTCCAAAATTCAGATATCAAACATGTTGCTCATCATTTTACCTTCTTAAAGCACAGCTCCTCTGCTCCTGAGGATCATCAGGTTTTAAAATTCCTAACTAGCCAGTGGAAATCTTGTGTCAGGCTTCCGGTATTGCGAGGTGTCCTAGCCAAAAGCAAGCCAACAAACAAAAGTAACTTTTCATTACAGTGGTCATTTGTATGGTGTTGCCTGTTGCATGTACTTTAGCACAATGGCATGAAGCTGCTTTGCTCTGTGGAGGCAAACAAAGTCCAGCTGGAATTGTTCCTTGCCGTGGTGTTGCTTTGCCCTGCGTTTGTTGCTCGTTCTGTCGCTCTCCTTGCTGGAACTGAGACCATTCCTGGTGTGGTGCAGGGGGTCTGTGGTTTGTGCTGACTCTGGGGGTGTTTCTAAAGC
This sequence comes from Pardalotus punctatus, assembly GCA_013400915.1. Lineage (NCBI taxonomy): Eukaryota > Metazoa > Chordata > Aves > Passeriformes > Pardalotidae > Pardalotus > Pardalotus punctatus. Next base: position 9,861 of record VZTX01003176.1, on the reverse strand, counting down.
ACTGGTAGCAAAGCTAGGAGAGGAAGAAAGAGTTCTTCCCGGGATTTTCAGGGAACTCCCCTCAGATCAGAGGCATATTCCAGCATTACAATGATGTAAGCTGATAACCTGGACCTTTGTGCAGTGCAGGTGATTATTGGTGTACCAAGATGCAAAATTTAATGTGGCCAGGTTGTATTGTGCATATCAAACATTGCCATTTTCTCTTCAGTAACTGGAGCCAGGCAAACAATCCAGAAAGTCTGCATAAAATACTTTTTGCTGCTTACCATTTATCTACAAACAGATCACAATGCTTATTCAGTATTCCTGACTGATTCCTGTCCGGGAAGAATTTGCTGTCTGTTGTTTCTCCCTCTGCAGTTTTGGGGGTATTTGAGGTATTTTATTGGGGCAGAAATACCACATTGTGTAACACCTGCCATCAGCTTTAGGGTGCAGATGCTTGGGATGTGGATTCACGCCTTCCTTTCTGTGAATACTCTGCAATATTGTTATTATTTACATGGAAGTTGAACGTAAAACCCTATGGAAGCACTGGGAAATGTGCTGCAGGCTTCCAAACAAAAGTATTCTTCCGGATGGCTCTCGCTAGTCACTGGCTACTGAACAGGACTGGATATTCACAGGGGGAAAAAGGGAGCTAGTGACACAATTCTGTGTGCTGAAATAGCCACAAACACTCTCCACTTTCTCCGGAGTGTTACCGGTGAGTGATGGTTTATTTCAGTCCAGGTAAGCAGCATTCTGCTCCAAACAACCCTTTCGTGGCAGCCAGGTCATCCCCCCAGAGCTGCCTGCCATCTGAACCTTGTGGGGTGGGGACTCGAGAGAGGTGGTGAAGTCAGGAGGTTTTTATGTCAAAAATTGGTGCCTGTTTGGAGAGGGCAACGTAACTGCTGTGTATTGCCATGTGAAATCCAATAAAGTCTGTGGAAAATGCCAAGTGTGTCTGGGAGCTGGTTCCCTTTTTCACATATCTTCTTTTTTTTTTTTAAATTTTCTTTTAATTTTCCTAGGAAGTTTGCTTGGCTCTATTTAAGAAACAAAGGAGGGAAAGGGGGCAAAATCACACTTTTTTGTCGACTCGTTAGTTCATTTGTCAGTAGTGCCTGCAGCAGGCAGGCTATCAGCTAAGAAATCAACTATATCGAGACTTTTTAGTTATTTCTGGGATCCAGATTTGAACCACTGTGGGTTGTTTGGTGTGGTGAGAAGTGGCATCATCACTGCTTGGTGTGTGCTCCATCTCAGGGTGCTCTGTCCCTTCTTGCTGTAAAAGGGATTCTCTCTCTGGTCCCAGATGTCATTCCCTTCTCTGGGAGATGAAAATAAAATAAAAAAAAAAGATGGTTTCATCTCCAGGCAACACCCTGTGTCAAAAAAAGGCTTCTCCGCAACAGTCCTAGAAAGGAGATCCTAGACGATAAGATCAGGCTGGAATGAGATAACATCAGCCAAACAAATAGTGCCGGAATTAACAATAAGGAAAAGAAGCACAGGTGAATTCAGTAGGTGTGAAAGCTACAGGGCCTGTCGGGCTGGTCCCTGCTCGGTCAGCTGTGGACAAACACACCCAGGAGAAAGCGCTGCAGCTCCCAGAGCTCAGCTCTGCCAGCACCTTCACCTGAAGGCTGCAGGTCTCCCTGTGCAGCTGGACAGGTCTGGTTGAGCCCAGCACCTGCAGAGCCTTCCCTGGAGAATAAAGGTTCTTCCCCGAGGCAGTGTGCCTGTGGAAATGACCTCCTCCAGCACAGAAAATGGGCCAGAAGATCTCCCAGGAGGACAGTTGGGAGGACAAGGCTGAAACTCCCGTCATCTGTGAAGTCTTCAGCCAGGGCGTGCTGCACGCATCTCAAAGGCTGAAGGACTATCTTGGTTTTGTGGATCCGCAGAGCAAATTCCAGCCAGCCACGAACACGCTCAGCGAGGTCTTCCTGGTCAACTCCATCAGCTTCTGCGTGGGAAAGGGCACGGAGGAGCGGATCACGAGCAGCAGGATGACCGAGCAGCAGAATGACCGAGCAGCAGTCCTGGCTCTTCGGGGTGCACTGGATCTGGACGCTGTGTGGCTCTGACAAGCGGATCCGGCTGCAGATGGCCGTGCAGGCTCTGCAGGCGGCCGAGCTGACCGGCGGTGAGAGCCCGGCCGAGCATCGCTGCCGGGAGGCCACGCCGGCCACCAAGGGCTTCCAGAGCATGAGCAGCTTTGAGAAGCTGGCCCAGTTCTGCTGCCTGGTGGGACGGGACTGCCTGGGCTTGTTCGTCATGTTCAGTGTGCCAGGGAAGCCCAAGGATGTTAAAAATGATCACCTCTGTGTTTATTTGAGATGGTCCTGGGGCTNGCTATCTCTAAGGTAGAACAAGAGAAAAGCATTTAATAATGGTTACATTTCTACAACATAAAGGTTAGTATTATACACATAGCATTCATTATTTGCGAAAAGCCAACACTTTAATGTGTATTTATAACAAGGACATCCGAGGAGTCCTGCTGGACAGCGTGGCTGAGGAGGAGCAGAAATGCCGCCTGTCGGGCAGGAACGCGCTACGGCAGTTTGTCACCAGCACCGACAGCTTCCTGCCCACGAAAGACATGCTGGAAAATTGCCTGGGTACCAAAAACGGGCTGAAGGATGTGGGCAACGTGTACATAAACTTTGTGTGAGCAGCTGGGCAGGAGCAGGGGCTCCGAGCAGCGCTGGGGCTGTGTGGGCTCTGCTCTGCCTCTCCCTTTCCTCCCCATGCTCCATTCCCTCGCCTTCCCCTCGACCCATCGTGTTCCCTCAGCTCCTGCAGAAGCCAGGCTGAGTCAGCCTCTCCAGGTTTTAAAACAACAGGACGGACCTGCCGGAAAAATGTGTTTATAGAAGGCACGACATTTTTCCAGAACATTTTGTTCGCCAGACATTAAGTCTTGGCTGGAGCTGCTGAAAGCTTTACCAAGCAGAGCTCTGGGGAGGTCCCGGTAGATTTGACTCACGGCCTTTGTTTGCTGTGTGGCAGATTTTTTTCTGTCCTAGGAGGGTGCCTGTAATAGTGAAAATGTGCTGGTGCTGGTCAGAAGAGCTGCAGTGAGTGTGAAGGACAACACCAGGCCTTGAAACGACTGGTTTGGAGGAGTGAGCTGGTTTCAGTTAAGAGGAAAAGTCCTTCCCAGTGCTAGAAATGGGCTCTGTGAGAGATTTATTCATTACCTGTCCCCTAATTGGTGCCAGGCTCCACAGGGCCTTGGAGCTGGGGACAGAAGGCAGGGCTGGGGGCAGCTGCAAGGCTGAGTGGCTGTGTCAGGGCAAGGTATGGCAAAAGGTAGGGGCAGATGTTCAAGAAAACTTGGGGAAAATCGAGCAATGAGGACAAAAACCAGGCCTGATGTGGGTGGGACCTTTTCTTCTTCATAGCAACAGAGGCAGCTCCTGACCACTCACAGCAGAGAGCAAATCTGGAGGAGGCAGATGATTTCACTTGGAATTTCTTTTCAGTAGCTTAGCTGCTGATGGCATTTATGGGCTTGATTGATTCTATTTCTCTCAGCTTTTACTGGACTAAATGAGGCTTTTGGGTTACACTGTTATAATTATTTTCTTTCAGCCACTGATAACCAATGAAGGAGGACCTGATCCATATTCAAACTGGTAAACTCACTTTGGTTAGAGCTGTCTAAATAGTCTTGTCAGTGCAAAACTCACCTGCGTTCAGTTTTCATATACATTTAGTCATTTAACAGAATAAAAATAATTTTGAAAACTCATTCATCTTTCACTATTTGAGTTATAAGATGGGGGCAGCTGTGAGAGCTGAGAAACAGAGCCTGTTACTTAAAGAGCCATTTAAAAAGAGCCTAAAGAGGCTGAGCCATCAGTGCCACAAGTGTTTGCAGCATTCCATGGCAGAGGCAGGGAGTCTGAAAGGGGAACTTAAATAAAAACAGAGAACTGTGTGACATTTTTGCTGAGTCACAAATGTAGCTTGGTTTGGAGAAGGGTGGCCTTTCAGTCCTGAAACAGTTCATTGAGATAGAATTGTTTTCAGAGAGCTGCTGTCACTGTGTTCTGTTTGTGTGGCTGGGTTTGAGGGGACAGAGGGGACAGTTCTGGGGGGTTGCATGGAGAACCTGCATAGCTGTGGGGGGCTGGGGTTTTTTCCTTTTTAGCAGAATAATCCATACTGCAGCAGGATTGATACTGGTTTTTAAAAGATCTGCAGAAAACTTTCATTTCACATTACATTGGTATAACTAGTGTGACCAGCTATCCAGTTCTGTAGAAAAGCTGGCTCACTGAAAACTGGGTTTTTTGTCCTTTGGATGCTTTGCATGCTTTCTCAATAATAGAGAGGGAAGGGGAAAATCAAAATGTCTTGGCTATATAGAGTTTGAACTGTGGGAGTTACACACTGGGGCAGTTGTTCATTTAATTTGTGTCCTCCAAAGGGCTCTGGTACCTCAGAGATGTCACACAGGCTTGGTATTTTATTTTGGGAGCTGGGGTATGTCGCCCAGGCTGCACCCCACTCTGGCTGCTTCCCTTGTGGGCTTTAGCTCAGGCCCCTGGACCCTCAGCCATGGTGGGAATTGGCCAGGGCTCTGGATTGTGGCTAACACCAGTGAAAAGTATTTAACCATGTCAATCTGACCGTGTTCATCTGCTCAGCCAAGCTGGAGCCCGAGCTCCAGTGATGCACAGCCATCCCCAGGCTTCTGTGCCTGCCCGTGCTGATGGACCAGGTGATGGTGCAGCCCTCAGCCAGCGAAATCCCAGGGCAATTGGTGTGGGAACATGAGGAAAAGCAAAGGGAAGGACTTGGCTCGATTGGTCTATTCTTTTCCCTTTAGATATCATTAGCTAACATACAGTTTAGGATCGTGTATAGTTTGTACAGTTTGCCTGTCCTCCCCCGCTGATCCATCACCAGAGCATCCCTGTTTTCCCTTCAGTCCCCCACTTCCTGTGATTCACCCCAAGCAGGCCAGAGACACTTCAGAGCCAAAGTCAAAGCAGTGGGGATTTGCTTTATTCGGGTGTGGGGGATCGCTCCTCCAAACACACACACACATCAGCACTGCCAACTCACNTTTAGAATTCACATATTCTGTCTCTCAATAGTTAACTTGAGTTACCTGTTGACCAACTCTTTCTCACCTGGGGGATAAGACCTTCCCCTTCCTGCTGTGCAGACATTTCCCTTTCACTGCTGCAAGGAGTGGAGTCAAAGCAAGGTCTAATCAACAAATGAATTGTTTTTAGAGACCTCACAAGCTGGCACTTCAGAAAATGGAAAATACCTTGCTGTTCCTGTGTGCTTTCTGGCTTCTTTTTCAAGTTGGGATTTGTTCTTCCTATTTTCAGTGCAAATACTGAGCTGTGTTTGCCTGAAGGTGAGACCAGGCAGATTCCCAGTGGGACCCCCAGCTGGCTGCCCCTTTTGTTCACAGTAAGGCTTTATGGATTGGGTGGAAAGATTCGTATTTGCTGGCGTTCCTGTATTTACTTCAAGTTGCAGATTGGATCAGAGGCCAGGAACAACCAGCATCACTTCTGGAAGTTCCTGAGACAGCTGTGGCCAGGCATGAGCAGCTTTCTAACCCTTCTGCACAATCTGTGTGCTTGTAAGTGTGAACTAGAAATAAAAAGTGAGTTCCTGGTGAGACCTGCAAATAAGATTTACCAATTTCAGTGGCCCAAATAGGAAATGCACCAACTCCAAAGCACAGGGATTCTGGATGTGCTTCCTTAGTTTGGCCTGGAAAAAGAAAGGAAACAGTTTAACCCTGACCTGAGTGTGCTTTCTGTCACATGGGGGGAGTGTTGCAGACTGATGAGAAGAGTAAGTGATGTAGAGTGTAGGAATAATTAATTTTTATTTTGTGTCCATTTGTAATTCCTGATGAATTTCAGGAGGGGTGGAACACCCTCTCTGTTACATCAGTACCTATGAAGGTAATTTGAACAGACACAGAAAAACTTGGTTTATTTTGGAAGTCCTAGTGAGAAAGGGCCAGGATTATTGTTGCTTCTGCCTCTTGCTGGGTTGAGAATCCCACTAGTCCCATGAACAAAAACACCAGGATAGGTGTTTTGAGAGTCCCTTGGCGAATTGCTGACAAGGGAAAGTCTCTACTAAGGTCTTGCCTGTGGCACCCGGAGCTGCCCTGGGCCCTGAAAGGCTCCAAATCCAGTGGTATTTGAGGTGAACTGTGGCAGAATGGAGGAGCAAACACTTGGGATTAATTTTCTGCAAGAACTGGGTTTTGGTAGCAGCAATCAGCTGAGCTATGGTGAGAAACCTCTCCAGTTTGTGCTTCCATTCAGCTCCTTCTCCTGCCCTGGGCTCCTGGCACTGCTGCCATGAAAGAGGGTCCCTGCTCCTACTGAAATGCAAACATGAGATGAAACATTAATGTGGGGTGGGAAGTGGCAAACAACTGCCAGCAGCAGGGTGACCCAAGGAACTGGCACTTGCCAGGGGCTCGGCAGCCACGTGGTGAGGAACGGGTCAGGCACCACAGAGTGCCCGCTCTGCTCCGTGCTCAGCCCTGGGCTCTCGCCAGGAGATCTGCTGCTCTCTATTAGTTTGAAAACAAACCAGTGGGACATCGCAAGTCAGGATTAAAATTTAATAGGAAAATTCAAAATAAGTGTAATATTACAAGGAAACAGAACTGACAAAGTCAGGTACAACCTGACTCCATTAGGGTGGTGGGAGCAGTCCAAATGAAGTAGTTCAGTTAAAGCAGTGATCCTGTGGAAGGTCTGGTCTCCTCCTGAAGGTCTAGGGGTAGCTCTTGTCCTCTGGGAACCCAGTAGACAGGGCTTTCTCGGGCAGTTGGAGGCCAGGTTCTATCCAGGTGGGAATGCCTGGCTCCTCCCTCCTGGGTGCAGCATCTCCCAATAGGATGAGGTAAGTCCATGAATCATGCAGTGGGTTCTTGATGTGCCATTCTCTGTTATCAGGGGTCAGTCATAGCAGGAGATAACAGCTACTGTCCCACAGCTGGTGGTGATAGAATACTGAAATACATCTCCATTGTAACCTAGGACATGTTCCTCCTGATCCTGAGCAGGTACAAGTTACCCATATTTGCTTCTTAAAGAAAAGGCTGGAGCTTGGTGCCCTGCATGAAGGTTGTTTACAATCTCTGGGGTTTCCTCATTAAGAACTGCCCAAGAAGGAGCTTGTCAAATGTGTTTGCTGGACAGGTTTGGTCACAACTGACAATTCCTGCTGGCTCGTTCCCCTCCTGGTCTCGGGTTTCACTGAGCAGAGCTGGCAGCACTGGGAACATCTTTATGCTCCTGCTTGTCATCCCCTCCTCAATACAGAGGGTCTGGCAGGGGAGAAAGAGAGGAGCCAGGAATATCAGGGCAATGGGGGACTTCAGTTCCTGTCAAGCAGAGACTTCCCAGGCCTGCATCTGGAAAGACCCAGGCATTGCAACCCTCTGGCTGCTCTGTCCCATCCCAGACTTGATGCTTCTAGTTTTGGTTTAACAACTTGTCCCAGAAAACCTGCACAAGCCTGGCGCAATGTTTGTCCTGGGTTCTGAAGAACCTGGATTTCACACCTTTGTTTCCCTGGCAATGTTTTCCATTCAAATTTCACTCTAAACACTCACTGCTGGAATACACGGGGGAAAGGGCCTGCTCCTGCATGGGATGGAAACTCCTCTGTGTCTTACCAAGAGGTTAAAAAAGCCGCTTTGGTTTTCTGGAAGCAGTCAATGAACTCCGTCTGGCTTAGGGGTCTTGCTCAGAGGGTCAGCATTCCCTCTGCGTGGAGCAGGGACAGAGAAGGACACATTAGAAGGACACTTGGATGTCATCCAGGGTGCAGGTCAGGATTGGCTGTGAGCACAGAAACCCAAGGGACTGAGGTGAAAGCGAAGCTGCACACGTTTCAGAGCCCGAATCCCAGGGCCTGCTGCATTTCCCAGGAGAAGGCACAGGAGTGGGCAATCCAGGTGTGAAATGGAGCTGAATACATCACTTTGCCAGCACAGAGCTGCTGGCCTGGCTGTGTGCTGTCCTTACCAATGTGACAAGTGACCCCTGCTGATGGACGGCTGGAAAATAACCCAAGTGGGATGGGGAGGAGCAGACCTGGAATCAGCAGAGCTGCCTCAGGTCAGAGGATATTGTCACTGACCGGTGATGGAAAATGGCTTTTGGCTGCCTTATCTTTATGCACAGCAGGTATCAGTTGGAAAATGACCAGAGGATGAATTAAATGTCTGCTCAGGGAGGAGCCCCTTGCTCCCTGCCTTGCTTCTCCCTCTGCTCCTGCCTATGGGCTGTGCAGTGTCCTTGTTTCCCACCTTTTCCTTTGCAATCTGCTGTGCTAACCTGGCTCGGGACTCCTCATGCTCACCAGAGCTGGAGCTTCATCATTCAGGGTCTGCAAACAAGGGACAGAAAAATACATTTTCTCTCAGAGTCTGGAAATAGGCTCCATGAAAGGCATGGATCCATGGGATGGTAGCTCCGGGCTTGGGTGTTTGTTCTGGGTTGTGAGGGGCATCTCGGGACACCCCAAGGAGCAGGAGGTGATGGGATTTGCTGATGAAATCCTCCAGGGGCACAGCACCTGCCTGCCAACCCCGTGTCCATATGCTGCCTGCTCTCAGCTACAGCCAGGGAATGAATCAGGAAATCAGGAGCGGCCAGCAGAGCCCTGCCAGCCCCGGCTCCAGATCCTGCTCTCAGCTACAGCCAGGGAATGAATCAGGAAATCAGGAGCGGCCAGCAGAGCCCTGCCAGCCCCGGCTCCAGATCCTGCTCTCAGCTACAGCCAGGGAATGAATCAGGAAATCAGGAGCGGCCAGCAGAGCCCTGCCAGCCCCGGCTCCAGATCCTGCTCTCAGCTACAGCCAGGGAATGAATCAGGAAATCAGGAGCGGCCAGCAGAGCCCTGCCAGCCCCGGCTCCAGCTGCTCCAGATCACCAGCTCCGGTGCCTTTGATGGATCCGCACTGAGGAGCTGAAGAACCAGGTATCAGGTGGGATTAGATGAACTCTGCTCTCCCTGCAAACCTCCAGCGCTCCGTGGGAGCCTTCCATCTCCCAGAGGTTCCAGTTGAACCCGATGGTAGCTGAGAAAGAAGGAACAAGCCCTGGAATTCTGCACGATGGATGTTCTGGCAAGCACAAATCAGCATTTTTGTACAAACTGGTGTGCAGTCGCTCAAGTGCTTGGGGGAAGTGCTGAATCCCAATCATCCTGCAAAAAGCCCAACCCTGAGACATCTCCCGGCATCCAGAAGCCACCCAGCCAGCGCAGGGCGGATATTCCAGCGGGAACCATCACTGGGGTGGCCCTCATGCCATGCAAACGGTGTCAGCTCAGGGCAGGAGCTTGGAGCAGCAGGGATGCTGTTTTGGCAAAGACTGTGCCAAGTCCCCGGCATCTGTGAGTGTGGGCATGAGGTGCTCCATTGGGATGGGTTTGTAGGAAAAGGGGGAAGGCGTTTCGTGGAGAAGGGATCTCGGCAAACAGCCATCACTCCAGCCTCCCTCCTGTCATCTGCTCTCCTGCTCTCCGTGCTCTTGGAGCCAGAAATCCTGCCTCGGGGAATTCCCGGCTCTGCTCTGCTGGGGAAACAAAAAGGTGGGAAGGACACAAGGAAAAGGGGAGAAAACCAAAAGGAAAAGGGGGGAAGGACAAAAGGAAAAGGGGAAAAAGGAAGAAAGAGCAGAGGCCGTGAAAAGCAAGGTCGCTGAAGGCCGAACTCCCGCAGCCCATTCCCGGTGCCGCTTCCCGCTCCCAGCCCATTCCCGGTGCCGCTTCCCGCTCCCAGCCCATTCCCGGGCGGGCGGGGGCACGTGAGGCGGGAATGGGAGCGGGGCCGTGAGGGGCACGGAACGA
>VZTX01003175.1:255254-276923 GCA_013400915.1 Pardalotus punctatus | reverse complement strand
AAAAAAAAAAAAAAAAGAAAAAGAAAAAAACCACCGGGAGAAGCCATCGCCACCGGCCCGGCGGTGTCCTCCTCCTCCCCGGCCGCGCTTCCCGAAGGCGAAGGGGAAAGAGGGTGCAGTCCTTTTGGCTTTCTCCCCCACCCCCTCGCACTCTCCATTGCCCTGGGCGATCATGTTAAAACTCACATGGCTGGTGCTTATTCAGATAACCCGAACAATGCTCCCCACCGGTTACCATGTGAATCTTCACAAACCCCGCAAGAATGCGGTGGTTCAAATCCCCCTGACCCCCCTCCAAAGCCAAATTTATTCAAGACAGCAAACTGCTCAGAAGCTTTATGAAAGCAAGTGGTGCTAGAGGGAATTCAGCCTTGTATTTACAAATTAAAAATTAGATGCATCATCATGCAATAAAGGTTGGAAGAGCGGCAGAAAGGCAGGAATGTGTAACCGCTTTTATCGCGCCCTCCTCGCCGTCTGCCTGGGCACACGGGCCCACGAGCGAGCTCCAGGAAAAGCAGCACGCAGGAAAACCCACGGCGACACGTGTGTGCAGGCACTGCGAGCGGCCGGCACCACGGCCGCGTCCTGCAGGCAGCGGGGGAGCCGGTGCGGTGGCACCAGAGCCCTTCCCGGAGCACCGGCCTGGCAGGGCACTGCCGAAACTTCCCGGGAGTTTTTATTTTTCTCATTTTTCTCCTTCTTTTCCGGGTTCACCTGCTTTTCCTTCCTTATTTTCTTTTTAAAAAACGTGTCCATTCCCCTCCACCGTTGCTAAGGAAATAATTTTCCAGGTGTACACAGATTAGAAGTGGAATTTGCAGCCAAAATTACTGGTAATCCAAGCCATTTTTTCCTGCCACAAAGCTGCTTTAATTTGGGTAGCAGCCTTTTAGGTGCTACTTCTTGGAGCAGTCTCTTGATTTTCACTGCTGCTTCCCCTTCTGCTCCTTTTGGGCAAAGCTCCTTCAGTTCAACCCGTTTAGAACACACTGCTCTGCCACTCTCTGAGTCAGAGCTTCCCCAAACCGGAGGGTTTTGCCCACAAATAAAGCCCCTCACATGCAATGAGATCTCAGCATGACAAAACCGCCCTGAAAAGGGCCACGGCAGCGAGCCAGACAGAAAAGGAGAGAGAGAGACATGGCAGAGGATTTCAGGGGTGTTTTCTTCCCCAGACATGGTCCCCAACTTTCAGGTTAACTTTCCCCCGGCTTCAGCTGGGAATTCTGCTGAGACTCAGGCTTCCCTGCACATCTGGGTGCATCAAGCTCTGGATGAAAAGGGACTGGAAATCCATTGTCTCCACCTGGACTTGATTCAATTTTTTGCAATTTTGATAGGTTTCTCTTCTTATTTTTAAGGCTTTTTTCTTCCTTTTTTTTTTTTCTTTTTTTTTTTTTTTTCAGCTTGACCTAGAGGAATAGATGCCAACNTTTTTTTTATTCATCCCCTGTTCTCCAGTTTCAGCAGCAACTTTAGTTTTTGAAAGGGCAAACAAGACAGAATATTTCAGTATAGGTTTTGCTCAGTCCCTCAGTATTTTTCTCTGTTAAGCCCCTTCCTAAGTGCTACAGTTCTTGCTGCTTCATCTGGTAGCCCTGTAAAGTAAATAACGTCCTATTAGGATTTCATGGAACAAAACTGTGTATGTGTTTTGTTTTTTGTTTGTTTTTTCTGCATTTGCTTATTATTAATGTTTGAAATACACTTTGGGAAAACTTGCTGGCAGAAATATTCCCTTGCAATTTTACTTCTATTTCTACAAAAGGACGCTGCCTTTCCTCCCCCCAAAATAAATAGTCAAGTACTTGGTTAAAAGGCAAACTGACTCTAAGTATTTAAATAACATTTTATAGGTGACTATCTTGAAATTTTGTTTTATCCAGCAAAATACTGCTGGGCAGGAGTTTTGGGAAGCATCCCTATGTTTAAAAAAGCAACTGTGTTCAAGTTTGATTCCTACCTGTTGTGCCTTTTAAGCCAGGATTACCTATAACACCTGTCACATATAGTTACCCAGGCTGACTGCAGCTCTGGGAAGCTACAATATGGCCTGTGATTAATTTGAAGATTTCAGAATAATACTGTTATAAAAGCTACATTCTGGACAAAAATAGGATTAAGCTCTGAGGCTGTATATGAGCTAAAAGTGTTGAAAGCTAAAGCCCCCGTGCCACCACTCGCGACGGGCAGTTTAAAATGACAGAGTTTGCTAAATTCACATTGAAGTAGAAATGTTTTCAATTATTCATCTTCATTGACTTCATATTGTCTTTTTTTTTTCTCTCCACTGCTTAAACTGATAATTACTTTGAGCAAACAGACGTCCAGTTCCCATAGAAATGCTTTAATAGAAATGGTCGAAAGTTCTCGTAGTAAAACCTTCAACCTTGCCACTATAATAAATAAGCCCAGCACTTTGATGAAAATTAACACTAGTTTTGTAAAGAGCACATTGGGGGATTGCAGTCAGGTCTTATCTTTAGTTCCAGTCAACTAGCAATCCTGAAAGAGTTTGCATCATCATCAGAGCAGGCCATTTGATAGGATTCTGCTGCTGAACCTAATCAATCTATGGAATACTGTGGCTGCGCGGTGTAACAAAGCTAAAATAGATTTACAAATGGGGTTTTAGAGGATAAGCTCCTCCACAGGATTACATATTGATTTTAAATATAAAAAGCTTATCATATAAACCATAACTACAAAAATAGTGAACCTATGCATAAATCCTTTTAGAAGAGCACACACTTCAAACTATAAGCCAAGAATAAATCAAGATGTACAAAATCCGAAAGAAGATCCATTTCTTGGGCAGAAAATGAACACACCACCCCAAGGTGTGCAAAAATGAACTTATCTTTTCTAAGGAGGCATTAAAACTCGACTGAAAAAAATAAAAGAAAGGAGTGAGAGGAAAGGTAGCTGAAAGTGAGGCATCCCGGCACTCAGCGGCCGCCGCAGTAAAAGCCAGGCTCTGAAACGCAGCACCTTGTGTACAGGAGCAGCTGGCTCCAAACAGCCAGACAGGATGCCTGGGGAGGTGCAGAGGTTAAAAATGACCCAGTTTACCTGCATTTTCTTTGGCCTGTTAGTGAGGGATTTCCGGCCTTTCTCGGTCGGAACAGTCCAAGAGGAACACTTTCTAGCTGGAAGCAGGCAGTGCGTTAACTCTCTCTTTCTTATCTCTACGGCTCCCGTAGGGGGAGGGGGGGGAGGATGCCTTTTTTTTACCACCCTCGGTCATTCATGTGCTCCTCGTGAAGTGCTGTAACCCTCCAAAAGGCCATTCAGCTCCCGGTGCCTCCATATGAGCGGCCGGGAAGGAGCCACTGTCTCCACATCACTGAACATCCTAACGGGCAGCACCTCCGGCCGCCAGCGCTGCCCGCACGCTGCCCAAGCAGGCACGGCAGAACCGCCTTTATCTGCCATCAGCAGGCTCCCACCTTCTGCAAAGCTCTTTTCTCTCCTTTTTTTCCCCTGTCATCAACCAGCTAAGTAAATTGGTTGACAGATTTTTAAACAGCATAGTCACGCGTGGAAGAGTTAGAGCAATTTACCAAAACAGTAATTACCACCTTTCAATTCTTATCTTTTTTAAGTTCCAGTTTGGGTTGGTGTGCTCTGCCTTTCTTTTAGACAAACAAACCGCTCCCATCCTGTTACATATATATATATGTGTGTGTTTGTGTATATATGTGCTTTTTTTCACTGCCCATATGCTTCAGTTCTGGAACGGGTGCTGGTAAAAGTGAGATCTGCCTTTTCAACTCTTTCGGGGAGCCCAAGCACTCATTAGTAATCGGCTAAACGGCCTCGGAGCCGACAGTGCTGGGCTGTCCAGGCAGCCTCTGATTCCTCAGAGAAATCATATTGGAAATGCTGTGGCTTTACCAGTGCTTCCCAAAAAAGTGCATCTTTACATCTCCTGAACACAGAAAACACTGATGCACCCATTGAGAGGCAAAATGTCACAAATGTGTATTTTGAGTTTTCACAGGCATTTTCTTGGAAGAGTTTCTTCTTGAATATGTTTTTTGGGTAAAAGCAGATAACTTTTAAAAGTTCTAGAAGACCAATAATCTCACTGAGAGCTAAAATGCTAAATGAAGACTTCGTTGCATAAATAAAAAAATCCCCCAAAATAACCAAAATTCTCCAGCACTTATGTTTGCTTCCTAAACCTCTGTTTACCATATCACCAGTAGCAACTTAAAAAAAAAAAGAAGATAAAAGAAAAAAATGAGAGAGATGAAAAAAGGATGATTTTCTGGAGTTTGGGCATCCCTCTCAGAACTTACAAAAAGAAATGAAAAAAAGATTTTTGTTCAAGAATATGTGTAAATGGCACAGGCTGCTAGACATTCAAAGGCTGCTGCTAGGAAGTATACATACATGAGGAAATTAAACATTGAAATTTTAGATTTAAATCCAGTATCTCTTAGCTCCTCTCTAAGTTTTAGATTATTTTATGTTTTAAATATTTCATCAGTATGATTCCAAATTAATCTGGATTGTCTCTGCAGAAAGCAAGGTATATATTTATGACTCAGGATCATCCAAGAATATAGTGAAGATAGTCTTACGCAAAAAATATAACCAGAGATGGAGAGATATGAAAAAGCTACCTGAGACCTGCTGCTTTTTTCCAACAAACTTATGCTCCCAGTGAAGTCTCCAAACTAATTAGAATTGATTTATTATGGATCAGGTACCTTATCAGGTGAAGAAAGAAATTACCATGGACAGTCAAAGGGTTGAGAGGTCAATACAGAATAGCAAAATCAATTTGCATTGATTAGACAAAAGGTCCATTTTACAGAGCCCAAAGGATTAACTTTAAAGCAAACATCTTTGAACTATAAGGCAGCATTTGTGACTGAGAGGTATAAGCGGTGCAGCATTAGAAAACACTTAAGATATTTAAATAAGGAAATAATGCAAGCAATGGTTTAAGCTATCTGGATGTTTATTTTTTATTATGAATCATCCCAAGGATTACTGTACAATTCACTGGAAAGCCCTATGGAAAGGATGCAATTGTTTCATTTATCCCGTGTCAATCTTCCCCTGAGCGTTACCTCCATTCAGGTGAGGTGACTAAACTGGGGAGAGTCGCAGAGAAGGGAGAAACTGTGCAAAGGATCTCACTAATCCTGCTGGTGCTTGTGATGAAATATCTACTTGACACACATAATGTTTTACCACCAAAACCAATGAGACTTTTTTCCCCTAGTGAGATCCTGTTGTAGAACAGGTCTGAAACATTAAAAGGAAGGAGACCCTCTTCTGTGGGTCACCCCCTTCCTTTTTCTGCGGCACCCAAAGCAGCACGATGCTGCAGGAAAGCCAAGAGAGCACTACTGCAACAAAAAATTGTAAACCCCAGACACATTCTCTGCCTCCTCATTACTTTGTTTTCAAAGTTTATTGCAACAAGACCATACTTCTTTGTCCCGTATCTTGGATGTTTTTTAATTTTTTTTAAACCTGAAGAAAACTTCAGAACGGGATCGCAGCCTCAGTGCATTTGCCGTGTGCTATCACTTGAAGTGATGTAAATACCAGCATTACTAATGGGCTTCAGAGAAGCCTCCACGTTTGGTACTTCTAGGTCCCAAACCTGTCCAGCAGTGAGCACTTTCCCCCTCAGCCCCCAGCACTGCTCTTACCTTCGATAGCCAGCATTGCTCTTAGCTCCCGGTTCAGCAGCTCGTAGCGCCTTTCTAGGTCATGTTCCTTTTCCCTAGGCAAGTTGCAAATGTTCATCAATATGTTAATTACTAAATCATTAAACACTTAAAAGCACCTTTAACTGACATTGATTTTAGGACTCGCAACTGACTTTTCTCTTTAACTTTAAGCTACTCCAAACAAATGATACACAAACTTAAAACCTGGCTCAGGTGGCCTATTCAGTAACAGGGCCTTTTCATTCTATGTAAGGTCGGCTTTAATTCTGTCAGTTTAACTCCATTGTGCTACAGTATGCAATTATTTCATATTCATCTCTGGAGCAGCTGTTGTGGAATGTCCAAAGTGTAAAATACTCCCCCAGATCTAATGAGCAAATTCCAGCATCAACCTATTCACCAAGATAATGCGACACTGGAAGTATTATTCTATATACATTCTGCCCTAATCAACAATAAAAACTAGACAAGGGATTAGAAAGCTTAATATTTTGAATGTAAAATCCTCTGTCAAGTTCAGACCCAGCAGGAGATAGGTGAGCAGAGGCTCTTCCCAGGGAAGTATGCAGGCATCTACACTAGGTGGCATTACGGAAAGAAATATCATCAAACTGAAAGAAGCTGGAAGAGGAGCACTCAGGGCAGAATGCCTCTAAAAACGAGCAGTGCCTTCTCCCTTCCTCAACACCACCACTGAGAAAAAGTTCATTTGTCCTTTGCAGTATCAGTGGTATCACTGCACTGTGACTGATTTACTGACATCCCTTCAGCAGCCTGGTGCTGCTGAACTAGAGATTGGATTGAAGATTTCTACAAAGCAGGTAACAACTCAAATTTGTCTCTCTGAATAGACTTCACCTGTCTCATCTGAGGCACAATCCAAATCTATCTGTGCATTTCTAAAATGTAATTTTATTCTACTGTTGGGCCTTTGAAAATGTAGCAGTGCTTAATATTTCTTTAATTTCTTTTTTCACAGCTCTGGCTAATCTTGTGTCACTGCACGCTTCTCATTTTCAAGTCTGAAATATGAGAGAAACAAGTTACTCGATGTGTAACATGTCCACACTACTCACTTTTCAGGGGTTAATTTTGGAGCTTAATGGGAAGAGAGTAAAAAAAGTTTTGCATCTATCTGAAGGGTAAATCATCCTTTTGTAAATACATATGTTCATCTGTACTTACAGAAGAGAAAGCTGGTTCATTCGTCTTATTAAGGCATTCTTCTTATTAACCAGCATGAACCACTCCTGCATCATAGCTTCTTCTTCTTCTGTGTTTCTTCCTGCAATCAAAAGAACTTCATTACTTATGTGGCATTTCACAAATTGAGGAACATATTTCCACTTCAGGTTTTGGAGTATCAGTGGCCAGTATCACTCAGCAAGACAAGGCATATTCTCAAATAGTAAAAATATCATATGACTGCAAGTCCTACCTGCTTTATACATAAATATTTGAAAGCAGCCATTCTGCTGATACCCTGGCCTAAATAAATACCTTTTAAAAGGACTGTGTATTTTAAATTCTTCCAAATGAACTAGATCACTGCAACGCTTCCAGTAAAAAAAACCTTTACTGCCAAAAGATGTCTGGTCATCACCAAACACAAAAACAATGCCTGTGGGCAAGATCCACTCCACCCATGCAAACCCAGCACAGTCAGGATGATGTGGCAGGGATCAAAGTAGCTGCAGAGGAGATGCTAATCCTGAACTCTTGGCCAAGGTGTGGGCACCTGCTCAGCTTCTGTATTTATGGCCACTCTTCCAGATGAGCTGGAAAGAGCTGCTCCTCTCCTCAACCTGCAACTAAAGGCAGCATCTGCACAAATACAAACAGTCTCGGGATCCAGGTACCCAAGGGTCCCCATGGGTGTGTGCATGGACCAGTACCCCTTTCCCTAGCCCCCATCCATCCCAGGCAGGATCAGGACTCTCCAGAGCCCACTTGCAGGCAGTGCTAAGCTCTACCAGACTCTCTAAGGCCCTGTGTCACCACCTCTACACCATAAGGGAAAGGCAGATGAGTGTCCAGAAGGCTCCTGAGTGTGCCTTCCACGTAGCAGGGCTGCTGAGACAAATTCCATTCTCTCTGAGCTCATGGACTAGGAGAAAGTCTTTGTGCAGGCTGTGCTTCTATGGAAACCTGCCATTCTCATCCCTCGAGCTGAAGAGCAAAGGCTATATCGGTCCTCATTGAATTATGAAACTCACACATTTCATAGGGTTAATATTAAGCTAGGAATAAGCATGGAATAAAGGCAAAGGAGCATGAGCTGGGTCTTGTTGAATTTGTTTCCCAGCTTTGGTACTAATTCATTGGAAGAGGGTGGGTAGATCTCTGATTTTATCACCTCATGTGCAATATGGGAACAATCACCTGTACTGATCCTGCAAGGGTGCTGAAAGTTAATTCCTTGGTGTTTGTAAAGGGGTTTGAAATCTCTGATGCAAAGTGCTGCATGCTTGGGAATGCTATCTTATTAACTTAAACCATAAGATCCCTTGTTGCAGAGAAGCCATTTCTAGCACCTGGAGCTAAAAAGTCACCAGAAAAAAAATTGTTTTGCTCTAAACCAAAACATTCAGTTTCCAGATGGGAATGTTTCAAATGCTTGCACGTACGAGCTCGCCACGTGCATGTTCACACCCCAGTGGCACAGTAGTGTGCAAGCCCAGACCTACAAGGAGAATCACACCCTCACCAGGCTATGAGCCTCCTCTGCCTGCAAGGGAAGATTTCCAGCCTTCTCCAAACTGTTTGAGTCCCTCTGCCGTGGCCTTTGGCCTTGATGCATCCACACAAGGGAAGGAAAAGAAGATGAACAGAGAAGTGGGTCAGCTTGGGGTGGAACTAGAGGACCCACGCAGTAAGGAAAAGTTCCAACATTTGGCATGCTCTTTTTTCTGATAGTAGACATCCACCCATATCCACTTATCCCCCTGGGAAGTCCCTGGTGGATGAAACTTCCTGGAGGGGTGCTTTTAGGGTTGCAATTTGCTAGCAATGAGACAGGAAGGGCAGAGTATCCCAAAGCACAGATGGACCCACAGCTCTTCTCCAAGCAAAAGCAGCAGGGTCCAGCACCTGGGGCAATGGAGCAATGAAAGAAGAAATCTGACATGTAGAAATGCTCTCCCCCAAGACCTACACTTCAGGTTTTGTGCCCAAAATATCACACCATGGCATTTACAACAACGTTTAGCAGTTCTGTACACTTTGCTGGTAAGTTACAGATCAAAGACCTTTCTCCTGTGCTGGTCCATCTAACAGGGTCTGCTTTTAGAAGTTATTAGCAACCTTTTGTTGAAATGCACCAAACAGTTTAAGTTTATTTAGGGGAGAAATCAATAAGAAGGGGATAGATTGCTTTCTTGTTTTATCCTTGCAAAATGACCAGTCTATTCTGTAATGCATGAGATTTTTTACAAGCAATGTGGCAAAGTTCTCACAACCAGACATCCGTGGCTACAGTAACATTTCAATCAATTTGTTAGTTCTGGGATGGACTGGGATGTCTGGCTGAAAGATAATAAATACAAGCCCTTGCTGCATTTAATTCTGCAAGCCTTGAAAAAGAAATGGGAGAGATAAATGTTTCCAAAGTATCTGGCTCAATGGTGGATCTGACTTCGCTGACTTTCGTACCATGCAATTTCAGGTTAAGAACATAAACTTAAGATATAATCTTCTTTCTTTTAATGCATTCCTCCTAAACAGAGTTAGTTGCAACATATAATGAGAAAAGATCTGGGTAAAGCTTGGAGCTGTCGAGTCAGATCTGCACAGGTGTCTATTTTAATATATCCATGCTGACACCAAAGCACATGCAATATCCATAGAATAGGCTGGTTTAAAAGTGAATTAACAAAGTCTTGATTGTTTTTACAGAATTTTAAATCTGTTTTTTGTATTCGCTTTGCACCCATGTGATGCCCTGACACCGGTCATGTGATATCGGCTGCGATAGGCACAAATCCCCGGGCAGCAACAAAAGAAGAAAGAGCAAAAAAGAAAAAGCTGAGAAAAAGCTTGCAATTTGGAAAAAGGCCAATTTTACCCCGGCGAAGGCCTTTTTGATCAGTGAAATGACACATGTGTGCAATATTAATAGTAGTCAATGCTGATATTTTATTTGTTGACCATCAGCTTTTAAATTCTTGTGCACGGAGCTGAAACAAATTTTTCCCAGGCAAGCAAAATAAAGATGAACTGGCGTATATAAGAAATTTAAATAACTCTTCGGCAAATACACTAGCATTAGAGCATTGCTTCATTTTTTTTTTACTTGGTGAAAGGATGCACATGAACCACTTTCAACAAAGAAAAACTGAGTGTTCTTACTGCAGCGATACTGCAAGCTAAACTCACATTTACAATTTCTAAATAAAAAATTAAGGGAAAGCCTTTCTTCAACATGGTTTCACTCTGTAAAACCCAAACTGCTGCTGGGGTAGCTGTTGTTTCCACTTCCCAAGTGTAAAACAAGTATTTAATTGAATTGCTACAAATGCTTGAAAATTTAAATTGGGAAAAATATCTGTGTTGTTCTTGGGGAAAAAAAACCAACAAACTGTACAGATTATTTAAATGAAGTAAAAAAACCCATGCTTGAGAACAAATCGATCCCACACATGCAAACCCCTTATCTAAGCCAGTACAAGATGTTGAAAATCTATAAATAGCCCACAGATCTTAAACTTAAATTTTTCCATAATACATGCATTACACTATTGTTTTTGATAAACAACAACAACAAAACCCTTTTAAAGCTAGTAAGTTGGACCATTACAAATTAATCCTGACTTTAATAACTGGTTAAAGACCCCTTCAGCTTTATAAGTAACAAAAAATATTAAAGCCTGTGATCACAGCGAGCTTTTCTCATTTCTCCTCTAACCATTTGTTATTTAATCCAATACTAGTAATCCAATTTGTCCATCAGACTTTTAAAGGGCAGAATGCAACTTCTCCAGCTTAGACACTTTTCAAAGTACAATATATTTTTCAAATGAATGCTGGATGTTTCATTTTTTCCCCAACTGTTCCTAGCTCTAATGTATGAGGAAAAAAAGAACAAGATGAACATTGTTCGTACTGATTAAGTAAGAGCTCATTAAAGAGCTGTCAGTGCTGTACTTTGAATATGCATGAAGCATATAATCAGATCTAGTACCGTCACTAGAGGAGAATACGGTAAGTACAAAGGATTGATTTAATTACTTAGAGTGGGCTGTGGTGGTAAAGCAGTCTTGTTAGCGCAGAAAGAAAAGGAGGTTGTATTCTGGCACGGTTAGGGGAAAAAGGCAGTTTTAGCTTCTGCCACAATACCTAATCTCAGGATAAAGCACTTTACATTGTAGCTTAAAATGAAGACTGCCAGTTTTCTAAAAAGACCAGAATTCATCTTATCTTGTTTAACCTCATCTGGTTAACTATCTAGCAGAACATATTTATTCTCTTTAACACGTAATTATGCTTATACCTTTTTATCCTATAGTTCAATAATGACTTCTGAAAACAGTCTTCAAATAAGAGCGGGTAGTGCTGCAAACATCATATGCATGCAAACTGCTCGGTAAGAGATTTGAAAAATGCAGCACCAGAAACTCAGATGAAACAGTGAGTACACGCGCCTTTATGTGAAAAGTCAATACAGTTTTTAATGTCGGACTTTAACCTGAGGAGGCTTCTGGCAGGGTTTCTCGCATTTATTTTCTTTTTCCCCTCTTCCTTTCTGCCTTCCCCCGCACCTCACTCCTTTCTCTTCCCCCCTTTTTTTTTTTTTTTAATTAATTCATTCTTGTTTTATTCTTCCTGTAGGAATCCAAGGGAATTCTCTCACATCAACTCCCAGTGCCATTTTCTAATTTCATTGTCTGGCTTGAGTGGTGAAGGATGCGTGCTCTATTCTTCTCTTCACTTGACATCTACCAGAACCCTCCTCAATGATTAGGAATGAGCCCAACACCAAGCCTCAAATAGCACAAGACATTAAATTCTGCCCTCAGATACGAGAAACTCCTACTGGCTTCTGAGTTGCAATTCCAAGCTGTAATAGCTCCTGCTCAGGATTCAACAGAGGCTGCAGCATAAGGTTTGGTAATTTTGTCCCTTACTGGAACAAATTTTAGAGATAGCCAAAGTACTGATAGTAAGAATTTTAATGATAGCCAAGGAAAAAAAAAAAACCGAACCACAACCCCAAATCCCTTTCCCTTCTCCTGTGGCTCATCACACATATTCCTGATTGCTATTTGAAATCAACTTGAGTAAATTTTCTTCTACAATCCTTAAGAAGCATGGTAACAAACACATTACCCTTTTTTGAGAACAATATAAGCAACTGGCTTATTTTAATGTTGTACAGCTTCCTGGCAGACTTTTACAAACACAGCTTCCTTCATATTCTTCTGGATTTACAAATGGATTTTTGTTTACACTGTAAGCTAATTATTTCTTAAATTATTTAAATAAGAAGGATCTTGACAAATGTCTCTTCTGAGTCAATTTGAAAGAACATTTTTTTTTTTCCTTTCCTGCTGAAAGTACTTTCAAACTCAGCCAGCTAGCAGTGTATGTATGTACCATTAGACCCATTATTTTTAAGCCGTTTGGGCAGCTACACATCAGATAAACCCAGTATGGATTAATGTAGTAAACCTGTACATTGCTAAGAAAACAGAGAAGAAAGTGCTACAAAACACTGAGAATACCACTTAAAAGGAAGAAAAAGCAACAGCATGCAGGGACAAGATTAGTTTACAGTGTAAATGGATGAATACAGTAACTCCTCTACACTTTATACCATCATAAATCTGTCAAGATAAGACAATAGATTTATATTTTTTTTAAAAATCCTTAAATGTAAATGTATTTAGCTGTTGTGAAAAAATGAATTACAACCTGTAGAAGATAAATAATGAAGGGTTTACATCAGCATCCCAAACCAGCCCATTCAGTCTGGCAAGAAACAACAGGTTTACAGAAATCACTCTGTATGCCGTCTTAAGCAGTAATTGTTTTTAAATTTTATTTGCACTGTGTGTAGTGTGTATGCCATGGTGTCATGGTTAAACACAGAAACCTTCCCATGTCTCCCCATTTACCTCAACAGAACTACATGAAAAACAACCTACTTAAGACAGAGCCCATTCTTCATCCATTTGCTGATGTTTACACACAGTTTTAAAATAGAATAGAAGAAGCTTTCTTCACTCAACACACTTGGGTGAAGAGGCCAGCAGGAGAATGCCAGTGCATGGGAACTGGAGCGGGGCAAATAACAACAAAAACTGGCCGACTTTGCTCTGCTCCTCTTTCTGGGCTATTTCGTAGTTGACAGAAGCTTGGTGACTACTGAGAGCTGTTCAAATGCCAGTGAATTCCACAGATTTAACAGGAGGGTCTTTTGCAAACATACCCCACTGTCTTTATTTGCCTGCTTAAAAAAAAAAAAAGTTGCATTCACCCAATCATAGGGACGAGTTTTTACAAGTTTTTGTATTAGGAGCAAGTGGACAGATTGGCTTGTTTACCTGAAGGAGAACATGAATGGCAAATAAAGAATAGTTCTAGGATGTGTCTCATCTTGTCTTGTAAGAACCTGGGGAAATTCACTGAAATTGAAGGTGGTGTGTTTAAAACCGATAAAAAGAATGATCTTTCCTCAAAGCCTCATCATTTACCGGTAGAACTCGTCGCCACGAGGCAATGTTGAAACTAAGAGCTCAGCAAGAATTAAAACCAGGTTGAATGTTGAATATGGAAAGGCAAAGCTGTAGCAATAAATATTCAAATAAACAAACAAAAAAACACGGGAGGTAGGAACTGGATGCTCCTGCTTTAGGATACGAGGTAACCTTTAATTTTTAGAGGTTAAATTAAATGTTCCCTGGGGCCAGGTTAGCCTGTAACTGGCCCCTGCACAAATTCTTGCCCCTGCCTGGGTTCAACCCATACCTGTCCCACTACCGTAGAGTATTCTGGACCAGACTGTGGGGCTGATCTGCTGTGGCCATTACAGTGTTACTGAAAGGAAACATGGGAAGGGACGAGAGACAACGCCGGGTGTTTTAGCTGACCAACCTCACTTTGCTAACAAAGGCTGGTGGAAGGTCTCAAATGCTTCCAAGTCAGCAGCAGACTTCCCACTGATTTTAATAGTCTTCTCATCTTGCACACTGTGAACGGCTTATGCACAGATGAGCTCTTGTTTTTAATGTGAGTTACTGAATTTAACAAATACTTAAGCAGAAAAGCCTATATTCACAACAGATATTCTTTGTAAAGGAGAGTTACACAAGACCTATTGCAAAATGCCTTTGACACAACTGAAAGCTACAGTGTAGAAAATTTTTAAATGACCAGTGGTCCATAATTTTTCATTGAGTGAAACTGAGGCATCCCAAAAGATATCTCTTTTTTTTTTGAAAAATCACCCTCCTCTGCTTTCAGAGGGCTACCTTTGGTATAAATACTCAGAATTTTGGATAAAATATATTTTCAAAGTACTCAGTGTCAAAACAGAACCCACAACAGACACCTCACAGCACGAATGGATGGGCTGCTCCACCTTGAGCTTCGAGCCTCCCCACTGAAATTACCACACCCAGCTTTCTTTCAGCATGCTTCCTCCTTTCAGAGCAGGAAGACCTCCTCAGTTATTAAAAAAAACTGAAAATGAACAAGGAGAGCCACCAACAGATAAATAGGTGGGACTGCTGTTTAGATGACACTGCAGAAGTGCTAGCTAGCAGATGAAACCCTAGCACAAGTTTTTGAGCCCGAGCTGGATGGGAAAACGCCTAAGGAACATTAGAAAGGCAAATTCATGGCCACTAACTTGCTGTCTGAGAGCAGTTGAGAAGGAGACATTGATGTCCACACAATGGAGTCTCATAAAGGTAGGAATCGACTGCCAAGAATCTGCCAGGCAAAGCTACATTGCAGTGCATTGTCTGACTCTATTTCAGCCCCCAAAAGTACTGTAACCCTAATGAAATGGAGCTGCCACCAAGGAAATGCCTTTATCACAGGCACACATCAAATTAATTTAATATCAAGCAGGAAACTTATAATTTCTTTGGTTTCTGAAATATTCAAAAAATCAGAGAGGCTATTTAAAATTTTGAGAGCTGTGTAAACAGAAGGTCAGGGTTCTGACCACATCTCGACATGTGCGGGGATTTATTTACCTGCAGTGGGACTGACTCACAGGAAGACAAACATTTGTGGCCTGCAATCTGGGCAGCCTAAAATTATCACAGGACTGAAACTTCCACAAAAGACAAATTGCAGAAGACAAAATCCACAAAAACCGCTGATTGTCTCTACATGACAAGTCAACACAGCAGCCAGTAGAAAATAACAGAACATCAACTGAAACAGAATGCCTGGGCTGGATAAAGATTATGAATATATTTTAAACATGGGACCATCAATCCAGACCAAGAAATTTTGTTCCCCAAAATTCAGGCAACAAGAGGTAAAATTCAACCGAAACACTGGGAGATTCCTGTAAGAAAGTGATACTTCGAGGAAAGTGCCTGCTGGGAATCCTAGCATTGAGTGAAATCAATGCTTGTGCTTTATCACTCTCTAGTATTCTTTGTACTCAAATTTTCTCACGTAGCACAATTTCAGAAGACATTTCAGCACAGGAAAACATGCACCATTAACTGATACACTCAAACTTTTGAAATGATGGAAAAAACAGTGGATCATGCTTGGAAATCCACCAAGAAAGGGATGATAATCTGGCAGATGAATTATTTCACTTGCAAATTTACAAGTAGAGTTGGATGCTTTGTTAGGAGTGATAGTAATTTCTCAATGGCTTGTAACTAGTCCTTAGAACAGTTTACTAACTGTTTACAAGGCAAGTGATGGCTGGGTAAGATACATAAGTGAGAGGCCATTTACCTAAAAGTCATTGGAGTGTGCTCTACTAGGCAGCATATTATTCCATTTTTACCAAATGTTGCCTTACTTTCTTCAGAACGTATTATGCTGGAGCTGGAAAAGGGTGGTGGGCATTATAAAATTACTTCTTTGATGGACAGGGCTGCATTTAACCCAAGCAACAGCCTGAAGTGAGATGATAGCTGGCAGTGAATGTGACCTTGTATCCATGTTAATGAAAATGTGTGCTCTTACTGGGAGTTGGCAGGTTTGTACTTCTGGGATCCAAAGCTTCCCAGGGCTAACTGGGTGAGCTCAGCTAGGCTGAGGTGTCCCAAGGCCCCACAGCTTCCAGTTTTGACAGAAAAGGTGTTTTTGGTGGTAAATGGGAGAAAACCAAGAAGCAATAACAGTGGTCTCAGCAGACTGCAGTGGCACTGTGGGCCAGGAGCCTCGGGGTGACCAAAGGGCCTTTCTCCTTGCCTTGCAGCAGACACTGATTGTAGAGAAAGCTAACTCCGGGCACAAAGCCAAGGACTATGGCTACCACATGAAAGAGCATTTATACTGCAACACCACAAAGAAAGATGGAAATCAGTTAAAAGAAGCAAGTGTCTGCTGGGTCTTGTAAGGCTTTTGGAAGGCTTGCAAATCTATTCATAGCGCCTAGGGCTCTCCCAGAGCAGTCTCCTGCTATGCGGGCAGTGCTCTACTTGGACTCTCTTCTTCAAGCTGGCTTCAACCTGTTGACAGGTTCTTTGAAGGCAATGATGAGGCTACAAAAGCCAGGGAAGTTCATGGAGAGGAGGCTGACTTATTGCTCAGTCCCTGCAGCCAATGGGATTGTTTGTTGCTTTGAGAAAAAAATAAATATGGTCACTGCTGCTGCTGAGCCGCTTTAATGATTTAATGAATTTGGCCTGGGAAGCTGAACACGCACGCTGCCCATGTTTGGTCTTGGAAAGGTCACATCCTGTGAACTTTTGCCTACCAACGCACAGACCTAAGACTGAAGAGATGTGGTGAATTAGAGAGTCAGAACCATGAACTCTGGGGTTTGTTTTGTGGAAGCTTCTCAGCTGTAGAAACACTGGGTATTTGGAAAAGTATGGCCGGATGGTCTTCCTTCACCAAAAGTAAGTCTGCTTTGCAGGAACTGTTAATGGGAAGAGATGGATGGATATTGGAAAGAGTTTGCCAGTAAGACTCTGTGGAGGCAACATGATGGAAAGGGAAACTGGAGAGATGTTGACAAGCCTCAAGAACACAAGATGTTCTCAATTGCTCATAAAATGCATGATTCTGGCAACCACAAAATGCATCCTTGGGCAGAAATTTGTGTATGTTTGTGATCTGGGCCCTGAAGACTCCTGTAAGAAAATCAGCTCACTGGTGTGCCAGTTTATTGGCATTAACAAACTCTCATAAACAGCTGTGCACTGCGTGTCTTAGCAGGAATCTCTACAGAGCTCTGCGGGCCCCAGGGTCACCCAAGCCACACTTGGCTGCAACAGAGAAGCACAGTGACCACATTGTGAACGAGACCTTGATCATAGTGTCATTGCACTTCTTCCACCCAGGGTTTTGGTAGTTGTCAAAACTCCCATTACCACAATCCTGGCAGCAAGTTAACGTTTCTACACAATGGAGAGAGACACAACTCAACAAATGCATTAGAATATTGCTTTGCTTCCAAAACAAGCAGTAACTACCAAGGCATAGTTTTGTGAACTGTTATCATGCTAGAGTAAAAATGATTTATTCATGTCAAAAAACTTTCCTTCCACCCAACACAAATTGCTATCAGTAATATCCTTTCAACTTCCTAACTGTTAGGTATTTCCAACATGGAAGGTTCACAAACCAGCACCAGCAGGGGCCCAAACCAGTATCACATATGTACATTCACGTATCTAAATGTCTTTGAAAGGCTTTCACTCACTTTTTATGCTAAATATAAAAAGCTAAGTGGCAAAAATGTTATTTTCAGTAATACTTTTATATTTTCTGTCTTGCCAGGAAGGCTCTTGTTACACTGTTCTTCCTCTTGCTCTGCATTGGGATGTGCATCTTTGTCTTTCACAACATGGTTGGTCAACTCATTACCATCTCGTGGTTTGGCAAGTTCTCAGTTCACCTGAGATGAATCATTCTGAGCCAAGCAAAACAAGAGTGCAGGAAAGCAAGGCTGACAAACTGCTATAAAACTTACGGTGTTATTTATTAATTCTTCCTCATTTAGGCAAGATATGAAATATATGAGAAGACCATGATTTTTTTTTTTTTTCTTCTTATGTACATGCAGAGGTATTTTTCATACTGTCTGCTTGCGAGCTTGAAGAGGTAGCAAAACCAATTTTTAAATTCATTTCTCAGGCAAAACTGAACATTCATCATTTTCCTCCCCAAGCCCTGACACTGGTGAATACAAATCTGCATTTACTTTTGGGAATTCCAAAGAGAATTGTGAATTCAATTGTTTTTGAAAGACGAAATTTGGCTTAGGGAATAGGATGCTCACCCCTCCCTACTCTAGCGCGGATTTCTCTTGCAGACTGGGCGACTCCAGTAAGGAGTGTTCAAGATGGTATAATACAGGCTGGTAAATACAGCTCGGTAATCAGGGTTGTGAAGGTGCAGAGCATAGAAGGGATTTATTTTTGATAGTGAATCTATGCACATATACATCATCGAGCCCCTGTTGAGAAGCAGACCACTCCAAGTGATTAATACAGCTAAAGGGGGCAAATAAGAGATCAATGACAAAAATCACCTGGTAAAAAAAAAAGTAGAAGGTGTTGCATTAAAAGGGCTTTTACTTTGCATTCGAAACAATACTGAGAAACCTGTATTTTAGCACTTGTGCTCAACAAGCACTCTAAAGTATGTCGGGATGAGAACAGAAACCCATCCTTTCTAATAATCTTGTGACAAAAGCTAAAAGACATCATCCTATTAACTAGTGATCTCAACTGCTAATGCGGAGTACTTCCTGGTGTCTTTTATGTAGAATGCCGCTATTAAAAAACCACTAAACATTCACTGTGAACAACACAGAATCATTCATCTTTTATCAGCATCTCTTGTTAGAGGAGTATGAGAGGGGCTGAAGGTGTCATTGATATTATAGAGCGGAAATTAATCAGAAATTTTTCTCATATTTTCCTCATCACACTCATTTACTTTTGTACAAATTTCCCCCTGCTAAAAAGTTCATACCCAGCCCCCTGTTGTACGCTTTTAAGTTGAGAATATTCAACGAGTGCGTCAACTGAAAGGCACCAGGTCCCAACACAAAAAGCATTCGAAATTCTCATTTAGTTGTCTTTATTTTGCTAGCGCCATGTGGTCCTTGAAGATGTAGAAAACACGGGAAGCCGAGTAAAGATCAGAGCAAGCTCATTAGCATTCTGACAAAATTGGAGTGGTGGAGATGTATAGTTTGCCTAGTTTGTCGTTTTGAAAGCTACCGGTGGTAAGCTTTCTATTTCATTGTGCTTTTGTCTTTTTTTGGGGTTTTCAACGCAGCAGGGTGGTTGTTAGCCTAGGTTTTCACAGTGCATTGTGGGAACCTTGCCTCACATTCAGCCTATATAGTATCATTTGAGTTCAAGTTAAAAAAAAAAAAAAAGTAATTTTTTTCCTATTTATTTCATAATCACCTATGCTAATGCATAATTGTCACCTGGTTGTCAAAGGCCATCCTGCCCGGCACCTGGTTTATAAAGTTAAAAGACCCCCAAAACCCCCCAAAATCGACAAATAAAATAAAGTCTGAGCTGTATTTAAAAATAAAACCTTTTAAACATGCTCCCAGTTTTCTTCAAAAGACAAGATAAGAAGAAATTAATTTAAATTCCACTGTTTACAATAAACTAGAAATGAATTTGAGACAGATGCAGTTGATTAGAATTCAAAAGAGACTCTGTATAAGAGCCTCAATTCCATTTCAGAGCCTCTTGAAGGAAAGATGGGTTTATGCTCCAGAATTATGTAAATAATGAATTACCTCTTAGAAGACCTACAGAAGTTATTACTCTGGACATTTTTTTTTTTCTTAATTTTTTTTTTAAACATAAGGCTCACTTTGAAGGGCTAAAAGGGCTACATTAATGCCGCTATTCGACATGAACGTTTCCAAGTTGCAATGAAATGGATAAAGGTCTTTTTGGATGAATTTATCTGCTAAATCCTTGTGGTTGCCCTCCTATCTCGGATGATGACCCAAAAGAATGTCAACAGCTCATTTCCCAGAGAGCTGGGAAGAGTCACTACACAAGCCATAATCTGCACGTTCTCAAAGAACCGTTTCAAACATTACATTTCACAAGCTGTTTAAAGAGATTTTTTTTTTCCTCTCATCTCCACTATCCTACCAGTACTTTGGACATCAGTGCCTTGGAAATGAGTGCTTTAACAAAGTTGAAACGTGAATTTTTACGTATTGTGTTGGTGGGTCGGGCATACGTGCGCGCTCATACACGCACCATGCAACGCGAGTGTCCATGGGCTCCCACATGCTTCTCATCCACATTACCAAATTCCAGCCACGCTATGGCAGGGACAAGGAAATACTAAGACTGAAAAAATATCAAGTCATCTCTAATATACCCATCAGATTTTTTTCTTCTAATCCAATGTGTGCCAGGCTGCCAAATCAAAGATATCCTTTTAGTAGGAAAGGGTAAAACCCAGCTTGGAAGGAGATACAATGGATCTAGGTTTGGAATACAGCAAATTTCACAATGCAGTGTGGACTCAAGATTTCTTTATTTAACAAGGGGGAACGGATAAATATTAAGGAAAAGAGATGTTTTATAGAAAACCTTCAAAATTCTTTCATTTTGTTATGCGTTTGGGCAGCATCATTATCTCTACCGTCAAAACAGACTGAGAGCTGCAGGCAGCCTCTGCTGAGCAAGAAAAGCAAATGGTCAGGCCAAAGAGGTCTTTAAAAAACAAACAAAAAAAAAAGTACAAGAAGGTAACTGCCTGAAAACAGAAACCCCTGAGATTCCCATGTGGATTGACAGATCTAAATTTTTCCATCATATTTATAATCTAATTTCACTCTATGCCTCTCATTTCACTCACGTGAAATACAAGAAATTTCATCACAGGAGATGTTGCTACATTTGAGCTACACAAGAAACTATAATCCCTCCCCAAGTGAAAACAACACCCTAACCCTGACAATTAAATAGCAGTTTTACACTAAACTTAATAAAAGGCAGAATTTTGTCAGCTCCAAGATGCCACCTTTATTTCAAATCTCCTTTTAAAGACTCAGTTCCTTTTCACTTGGATTCCAACTCCCAGCAGAGGCAAATAACATAGAGACTGTTATCTGCACAACAGTAAGGGCGACTGAATTATTTTCTATACTTTGCCATGTGCTTATAGCTGCAAAATTATTTATCTCCTTCACTGCATTCTACTACGAAAGTTTCCTCCAGAAGAATCGCCGGGACCAGCCATATCAAATTAGAGGGCAGTCAGGAGTGTCTAAGTCCAGCTTTAAAACAAATATCATAACAATTACTTAGCCATATGGAAAATAGGGTATGTCTTTCCTGAAAGCTTTTATATATTTTCTATCTCAAATTTCAACTTCATTAGAAACTATTTCTGACTAGCAAGCTGCAAGATTGCTAAATATCTAACTGTTAACCCACCATGAAGAAAGAGACTCTTTTGAATGGCAGAACTTTTCCAAGATGCAAATGAACAATAATCTAATTTTGAGAGTAAATTAACTGAAGGATTCATTTTAATATGTTTTGAAGTCTCCAAAATGAAGTTGCAGTTGCAGGCTCTGCAATACACACACATACGTGCACTCATGCTCACGTACATAGACTAACACAGCACCCCCACTACACCCAGCTTCCATCCTCAGGAAAACTCACATTGTATTTATGTTTAGGTTCTTATGACTTAAAGGCCAGATGTTTCACAAATGACCAACAATTGGAGGTTAGAATAAATTAATGACTGATTTCTGAGCTTTGATGGAATTAAGCATACTTCTTTTCTCAATGTGCCATGTGAATGTTTGCCCGTT
>VZTX01003175.1:252995-255206 GCA_013400915.1 Pardalotus punctatus | reverse complement strand
TTTTTTTTTTTTTTTTTTTTGACAAGTGAGGCCACCCGGCAGAAAACAACTGATGCAAAACCCAGGAGTAATCCCTCTGTTTAGTTCAACACTGTGGTTAGCCTTAACACTGCCTCTATTATCCAATGGATTTAGAGAAACTTTCATTTATTTGTTGGCCTCAGTCTTCCAACTTTGTTGCCTTCTTTAAAGGACCCAAGACCCATTTCTATGTAAATACATTTGCATAGGGCCACAATGAAACTTTCTGGGGCTGGGATTAAACCTGCAGAACTAGATAGCTGTGCTGCGCATATTTGTGATCTTCATGTAAGTACTTTCCCAAATACATATAAGTGAATGAAGCTGATGTCCACTCTGGCTACAGGAATGCCTGGAGTTTAAAAGAAATCCTCCATCGCAAACTATGGACCAAAGCCCTGAAGGCCGAAGCAAGCGGCAGAAACGGCACCCAAACGTGGAAGCACAATATATGGAAAACAAACAAAAAGCCCTTTTCAATTAGGAGCCGCTAAAATCGGCACATTACTTGCTGCAAAATGTCCTTTCCTCTCCCAGCTTGTTCTGGTAGGACAACAGGATCCCTGGTGTAAAAGTAACGATTCATGGCCACTTGAATTTCCCCTTTTTTTTCTTGCTGCCTCTGTTTATACAGAGTACCTAGGGTATAGCGTATTATTATAAACTGTACTCAA
Organism: Pardalotus punctatus; assembly: GCA_013400915.1. Classification (NCBI taxonomy): domain Eukaryota; kingdom Metazoa; phylum Chordata; class Aves; order Passeriformes; family Pardalotidae; genus Pardalotus; species Pardalotus punctatus. The sequence continues at coordinate 254,511 of VZTX01003175.1, read as the reverse complement.
TACAGCCTTCTTCCAGCCAAGGCAAATATAAAGCTTTGCATCCAGCAAGTCTATTAGGAAACAGCACCAGGATTAATCCCTGCAATTACCACCCTCAAAAAATGCTAGTGGACACTCCATGCAATTTTGCCATTCCCACACACCAAATGCCAATACCTTAAAGGTTTATGTTCTGTAAGGGAGGCTCGATGGACCTAAAGCACAGCTAAGGAGTGGTTTTGTAATTTCACTGGCTCTGATGACTGTGGGCCAGGAACTGCAACTGAATATATTCTTTTGGTATGCATTTAAGGAGATAACACCTTCTTCCAGGGCTCACCGAACACAGATATGTAGTTCCTTGTTTTGCCATGCATTTTGTTTTAATCTAGCCCAAAAAGCTTTATATAACTAACTTCAAAAAAATCATTACTATAGCATTTTTCAAGTACACAACTACAATTATTAAAAAAATGAAACCAAACATATCAAATTAATCACATGCAAAAATACATTAGCCACTAGAAAATGACTTCCATAACCAACAAGATGTTAATGAAGACACTGTCACAAATCATAACCCAGTTCTGATTTGCGCTGTATTTTCCTCATTCCTGACTGTATGGTGAGCCTCTGCTGCCCCATGTAAATACCATATACAAACCCAATTTCTCTCGTTGGACTAAGCACATCAATACAAAAGCAAATGAACTACCAAAGTGCCCTAATTAACAATTTTGCAAGTGAATGCAGACATCAGTGCCACACTGCAGCCATTAAAGTCTATCCCTTGCCATATCTGTTTCTGTTAACATTTCAATAGACCAATTAAATGACCTTTCCCCCCTCAAACTCAATTAAGCTATTTGAACATCAATTGATAACTTACCATGTATTTATGCAAAATGTGCAAGCAAGAGATTCATTTTTTTTTCAATCCTAATGATGTTTTGAAGAAGAGAAAACTATCTTAACTATCCTGTCCTGGTATTCCATGGAGAGGGGGGCAGGGATGGGATTGCCTCCCAGGGGAGCCTGGTGGGCACGGTGGCATTGTGGCAGGCAGTTTGGAGAAAGCAGGTGTGAGGCAGATATTCTTCTTCCCTGCCATTTGGTCCCTACCAGGCAGCTGTCTTGGGAGGCCAAAAGAAAGCGGAGACAGCCATCTCTTTCAGCTTGTTGGAGTATCACGTCGCTGGGTCACAGCCAGCACACTGGTAGGTGGCACAGGGTCACATCAGCCAACTTGCAGATATCCAGAGTTGTTTCTTTTTTTCCCTCCGTTTTCCCCTCTTTTTATTTTTGTCTCAAGTTCTTACCTCTCGTTGTGCAGTGGAGAAGGGTGCCCAACACACACACACACCTTTCCAGCATCCCAGGGTAGGTGTGACATTTGACTGGAGCCTGCCCGCCCCATGTTAAAAGAGGTGATTTGCTGACATTTGCATTTTCCCAAGGGGCTCCATACACCATGGATCTGTTTGCCACAAATTCAGGCGACTTGAGGGAAGGAGGTCAATGTCTCCTGTTTAAGAGC
>VZTX01003175.1:245495-247995 GCA_013400915.1 Pardalotus punctatus | reverse complement strand
ACCCCCACCACACGCCGTGCGTTAACTCTTCGCACCGTGGGTATGTACAACTCTGAAATATAAAATTAGTTGCTTTTGAAGGACACTGAGCTCCCTCTGGTGAAGGCATAACAAGTTTATTAAGTAAGCACCACCTCTGGAAGTATAATCCCCTCTGGCTTCTTCCATGGAGTTTATTGGTTCAGTTTTCCTAACCATGAGCATCATTAGGGCAATGCAGTAATTAAGAGTTGTTAGAAAGTGAATTCTCAAACTGCAGATTAGAAAATTAAACTATTTCCTGATTACATATTAATGGAGCACAACAATAGCAGTTGCCATAAGCTTGGAAGGCAACCAAGGGATAAATCTGTGTACTTAATTACCATAAACAATGGCTGCATAGAAATGAAGTTTTATGCACATTCCCTTCTGTAATATGTCTGATATCAGTACACACTTGACAATTCTTGTTCAATTATCTCTATTATTTAATGCGCTGTGAACGGCTCTGTGTAAATAAAATTAACCACCCCAATTACTTTGAATTCATCTAGGGACAACGTAATAAAAAATGTGAAGAATTCTGTATGCCTATTAATCTAAAACATTACAGAAGCTTTCACCAGATTTTCTTGTCTATATTTATTTTGTCTACATTTATTTTAGTGCACTGCTAATTCAATTACATTTACCATCAGTGGTCAATCAGCAGCAGCAGAGGGTTTTTTTAAATTTCATTAATCCTTGTACAGTACCACAAACATACTCATCCATTAGTAAGGTAGAGGATCTCACATGGAAAACACAAATATGCTTCTACTTGAATTTGGGAGCCTGAAGTTAATCAGAAAAACAATTAAAAACACTTCATACCCTGTGGTCAGATAACAAAATATCTGATAGCTACAATTTTTTTTCAAATACTTGTTTATGCAATTAGTGAAGAAACAGTGACTGAAAAAAGAGATAAATTTAGATTAGAGATTTGTAAACCAGGATTCTTTGACTTTTATTTTAATTGTGCTATGTGATAATTCTGCATTTTAATTGGCATTTGGATATCAAGATGATGGACACCTTAAAATACAATGACAGAAGAATTTGCAATGGAGAAAGACACTGTTAGAAGTAGAGACAGAACTATTTTACCCATAACAGGTTAGGCACAATATAGGTAAGTACAATCCCAAGGAAAGCAAGATAATCCTACCTCTGTCATGGTTTAGTTTCAAGCCATTATAACAGAGGAAGAAGAAAAATCAATGATATTAGATCATGATTTTTATACTCCATCATCCAGCTCACTTCTCTTACTTGAACCTCTGGGCTGCCTTTTCTCTAAAAACTTGCACCCACCAAGTTTTTTGTGATGTTGTTTGTGCTTCGTAGGGTGGATGTTGCAAAATCCCTCCTATAAAGTCTTACCTATAGCCCAACAGCAACAGCAAATGTGTCATCAGGTTATTCTAGGGAGATCAGGGCACTGAAGCACTGACTCCCTTCACAGCTTTGCAGTGGAGCACTAACCACACTGCACTGGAACAAGGTGAGGTTACAGTTTCATTATAAGCGCAAAGACCAAGGACTGAGGTTTCGCCACTACTGACACAAATTACTGGATATTAATAAAAGTGTGACTATTCAGATTCAAATGGAAATCAGCAACCCAGGAATTTTAATAACTTTTTTTTTTTTCCCCCACACATCTTAGGAAAGTGTTTCTAGTCAAATCATGAGCAGCTGGCACCGGAAATGCAAAGCTTCAGCCAGTTCCAAACTCTGCGCCTAGCTGATGAACTCTAGCTGACGAACTTTGAAAGTATCAGCTCCCTTCTGGCCAAAAGCCAGAAACTTCTCTTCCCCAGCCAAGAAGGCTCCCTAGCAGAGCAGGAAAACGGCAATGCACATGTAGACAAGGACCTAGGCTCTCTTCCTACAGACCCATTCTCCATTAGATACCATTTTCCTAATGCAGGGCAGTAGTGGAATGGATACCTCTGCAACCCAGGCTGCATCCTAGGGAATGGACTGGAGAGCGTTTGTGTAAGGGACTCCTCTCCTCCTGGTTCATGCCAGAAAGGGAGTGGGGCATTGAGAACCTCCAGGATCCACTTCTCACAGCTACCCACAGCCACAGCACCCCCAGAAATGCCAGGGTGGCATTTTCAACCTTTTATTTGCAATCCTAAGTGCTAGAAACTTTCTCTAAAATGTAAGTGAAATGCCTAACAAAGTCAAGCAGTGCCATGAGCTGGGACCTAACCAAGAATATATATTATTTATACTTAGAGTTGCTTCTCTTTCAGTGAAACCATATGATTTCTTTCACATTTATCAAAGCCTGCAGTGCCAAGGGTTAGTCACTATATCTTTCTGGTCTTATCACTAGCCCACAGTAAAGAAATTTCCACTAAGACAGGTGGAACATTAAAATAAATGTTTTGATACATGGGAAGAGGAGACAGAAGTCTTTTCCTATGAAAAGCTGAAGCCTGAAAAAATCCCTCCTGGCTAAGAA